>CM033648.1:43015357-43030897 GCA_019512145.1 Engystomops pustulosus | reverse complement strand
GCCTTATATTCCGGTGCGCCTAATGGCCCGGAAAATACGGTATTATTTTCTATGCATGCATTTTCTCCATTTTTTCCGATTTTTGGTGTACACCCATCAGAGGAACTAAACAGACAAGGATCAACCAAGTTTCCTTATCCTTCTGCTTAAGAACTCATTTGGGACATTATATTGTATAAGTTTAGACTTGTATAGGTCTACACAGTACATATGTTTCCACGAAGAAGGGTATTATATATATATAAAAAAAAAAAAGGACCAACTACCCCACGATTAAGACACCAAGGTATATACAATATACGGTACATTTGTGGATAACGTTACATTGTCTGTCACAATTGTAAACTAACTGTTGTATTTTAAAAGAACCAACTGTCTGTTATTTCATTAGAAATTAAAATTGTATACAATTCAATTCTGAAACCGTTTTTTAAGTGTGCCCACATCCACAAAATCTAGTGGACAAATCTTGTCCGATCCAGTACTGCACAGAACCAGTTTCTCTACAAATTGGAGCTCCCATTGTGGCCTATCCCCGTGGTGCCTATCCCCGAAAAGGTGCCTATCCCCCGTGCCCGGCCCCCTGCTGCTAAAGAAGCCTTCTCCAGGTAAAAGTCAGCCTTTGCCTCGGCCCCTATTCTCACTAGGCCAGACTATGAGAAACACTTTCATCTTGAGGTGGATGCATCCTCCGTGGGAGCTGGAACAGTGCTCACCCAGAAAGGGTTTAAAGGAAACCTACCACTTGTAGTGGCAGGTTTCCGATGGCAATACCGAGCACCAGCTCAGGGTGAGCTGGTGCCAGAGCTTATTTTAGTTAGTGTTTTAAACCGCGGTATCGCGGTTTAAAACACTAACTAAAATAAGCTCTTGCCTATAGTAACCAAATTGATATTAAATATTATGCATCTATTGATAGCGTCCTTCGCAGCAGCATTTTATGACATCCTGCCGAGACTTATACAAGCCTCGATAATGGCTACTGCAACTTGTGACAGGACCTTTTCTTCTCCCTTTTCATTGTGTTCTTGGGGATCATGTTCATTGGCATACCCAGAGGACATTTGGATGGTCACCTACCACAACCCCCCCTCGAGCCTGGTCAAGCAGCCCCATCCTCTCTGATCAGGGATTGGAACAAAGACTGCATTTAACTAACTATTTCCTGCGACTCTCCCCCTACATTAAAACCTCTTTAAATTGTGATGCCCCACCCCCATCCATCTCATGCATATGCACTCGCTCCTGGACTAATTAGAAAGAATAGCCGAGCCGGTCTGCTTTTAAATCTGCCCAACCAACATGCGCTGATCCAGTGTGGCCCCCCCCCTTTTTTCCCGTGTTTCGGTCCAGAGCTTCGATTCTGCCGGCAGTTCATAATAGTCCAGATGGGTCACTCATTCAGGAAGTTTTTATGCAATCCATGACCGTGCTATGCACCGGACACGGACTGCTCGAGATAAGTGATGGTGCGGGCCAGACCCAGGTATGGTTTCCCATTTTGATGGTAGAGATGAGAATCTGAACCACAAACTGAGGAAGTAGTTATTTATTTTTATTCTCCAGTGCCAACGAACGACCTATATAGTAATCATAAAATCAATAGGCAAATCCAAGCAATGTCTGCTATGTGGCCTGAATGGTTCCTTATGTGATTAGACTTAACATTTTGCGAATGGGATCCTTGACCTAAACTCGACTGACTTATCCTTCAGTCATAATTGCCTACTTCCCCTCCCGTCGAGCCATGGTTTGCGATCCCCCCCGACTTGTACCTCTTTTATTGTTAATGTCTTTCATTTTTCCCATCTACTCAACGTGTCGGCCATCCATGTGCCGACTTGACCTTTTAAGTTGTAGTTTTCTGTTATTTGTCTCCTTTTTATATATATCTTTATAACTCATGTTTTGCCCATTGTTGGCTGTGTTCATTGCTGAATTTTCTATCTCTGTTTCTTTCAATATATTTTTATTGCCCACTAGATCAATCAATTCTTTGTCAATTAAATGCCCCTGTTTCACTTATAATTATTTACAGAGCGCGCCGAGGGGGGGCGGGGGGCGGGGAGTGGGCGGGAGGCACTTACACCTCTTTCCGAACACTGGCCATTATGCTCTGAAAACTTTCAATAGCCCTTGCTGAAGTGACAACCTAGAAGCCTCGCACTTAGCTGAGTGCCAACGGTGTGTGAACATATGACCCCCTACACGAGGATGCCCTGACCAAAGGCGTACCATGTACTACTGTTTGAACTTACTGACGTCGTGTGTTGGTGTTGTGAACAAAGCTGACTGATTGAGAGCAAGAATTGATGCACACTAATTGTCACGTGATTTTAGATTCTTCGATAGACCCTAGAGTGGAAAATACTTATTGCGACCTCCAGCTATAATGCCAATAATGCACAACTAGAGTACGGCAGCAGCGGTCTGCGTATATGAGTGACCCCTTGTGAGCTGCCATATATGAGGTACGTAATGCAACTCCATTGTACCCTAGACCAGTCGTAATCTAGCCTCAATCTTGTTGACCCATCCTGCACATGTGAGAAGGTGAGCGCCGAAATTTTGATGTAGTAGGTCAATTAAATTAACCCGCCTACAGTTGCCACCCCATGCCTCACGCTGAGCGAGGCCGGTCACCCCTGCCCGCTCTTCGAGACCATTATGACACTATGCCTACCCCCACGAAGTCAGACCCCCCATCTGCATCCTATTCAAGCGAGCGCGACCCCAGAATCCGGGATTACGTATGATCAGCTTTATCAGGCCCCCCCCTATGACCACCAGGGCCCTGCCTGCATAGGGCAATTGCAGTAATGATAGATGAAAGATCTGTTGTGATGTCATCTTAAAAGTGCCCCCCACATGTGTCTTGGCTGCCCCCACTAACGGCCGGGAACAAGTCGTAACCCTGTGGCGAAAACAGAACCAATGTGCCCCACCTAGGCCCACACAGCAAGCACCATTAAGCACTTTAGCTGGCGGCCCACACCCGCCAGACTCTGAGCGTGAACGAACCACCGGGTGCCCACTATAGAAAATCTCCCCGCGCCAGACTCACAGATTGATTAGCTAGCTACCATCTCCCATGCGTGTTGCCAGCGCCGGGATCACTGACCCCAATCCAGACAGCCTAAATGCATACCAGACCATGTTCGACCCCGCCAAAGGCATTTCTGCCCTGATCCCTGCCCGCTTCCGATCCTGATCTGCATACTCTCAAAGATGTTATTAGCCCTAGCAGTCCCAGCCATGGCCTCGTTGCTTCGACCAAGGAGAAGGCAGAACTTGCCTTGGCCCATTTCTTCATCGCCGCCCGCCATGCCGACAGCATGGCCCCTATGTAAACTACAAAGCCCATTCAACTCCCATAATTCAGAGACATACTCTTGCCCAACTTCATCCAGGTCACACTAGACCTTGACTACTCTATCGCTGGATCTGCACCATGGAACACAAGAGCTCAGACTCCTACCATGACCCCTGAATTAAGTCATGGATGCCAGGACCCATCAAGCCTACATCGCCAGAGGCTTTATACCCCAGCTGTACAATGCCACATTGAAACTGCATAGCCCCACCAGGTTCGTCACACCGCAACGACCAGCCAAGAGGGTGGACATTCATCCTCAGCTTTCTCTCCGCGCCAGGAATTTAGCGGACGATCGCACCCTGCGCGAGACCCCTCTTTGACGGACAGAGGCCAATACAGTCATCGGACGCCACACTACAACTGCATCGCCGCCTGTACTGAAATTTCTGGTTTATTTGCATGTTCGCCATGGCACAACCGCCCTCTTTTCTGCAGACCCTCCTCGCTAGAAACTGGCCGACCATGTCTGAACATTAAAATATTATTTGCCAAGCATGCGCACTCGTCCTATAGGCAAGTATGCTGTGACAAGTTCCATACCCTAGTGTATGGAACATTGATAGCTCAAGACAGAAGCTCTCTTAGGCAAATAATGCGCCCCCCGCCACATAGTACCCGACCCCCCATCATTTTATAAAAAGAAAATAGCGACTGATCTTCTCAGTCAAAGCCTGATGCCATTCGCCGCCCCCCGCCTGATGCACTAGGGCAAAATTTAATGGAAGTGCATCGACGTCCTTATCACATCCTGGCCACTTGAGATAGATTGTGCTTTTCTATGCCGAGCGTGCCTTGGCAGATGTAGAGAGAATTGCGGCATCACGAAGCAACCCGCCAAGACCGGCACCTTTCTTGCCCTTTGGCTCCGGTCTTACTAAAAGCCGCAGCTCCAACCGTCCGGCGCCCGTCCTCCTGCCCGACCCACAGCTAGCGCCAGAGCCGAATCAAGCCAAGGATCAGTCTACTCCAAGATCAGAGCGCAACCTTACAGACGCGTTGCTAAGGAGAATCTGTGCCCTGCTCCCTAGACCCTATGCCCCCTATCAACTGCCGCCAGTACTATAAGCAAGGCTTCAATGCGGTAGGCGACTAATGTCCTTGTTCGCACCCACCGACTGTCCGTGGTACCGGAAACTCCCGGGCCCCCCCCCCTTAGGATTAATAAGCCGGAGAAAGCTTGAGAAGAAGCCATCCCTGACCTTGTCCATATACAGCTTCTCAACAGTTCTTCTCTTGAGCCTCTCAGTTCCGCGGCATCGCATTCGCAGAGTGCCCCGTCCATTCGAGAAGACCCCCAATATCCATATCTTCATGCTCAATGGAACAAATCTTTTCGGTTAGTGTGCCATAGTGCAATGCCCCAATTTGGATATGACCCTGCGCCCCTATTGATTTCTGTGAGCAGCCATATTAGTGGGTCTGCCCCAACCACAGTGTAGGTCTTAACACCAAAGACAAAAAGGAAGATTTCAGCAGCCTTATGCTGGTATTTAGTGGGCCCACGCATCCAAAAACGCCGCTTTCAGCAAAAGGCAAATATATATACAATTTAATTACTTATATGACCTAAAATAACATTGAGAACAGTTAGTTCACTTTAATTTTTGTATTCTAAAAACAACCATGTTATAAAGATGTAGAACAGGCACAATGTAACGTTATCCACCAATGCCTATAATGTATTGCCTATATAACCTCTGCGGCTCTTAATAGTCGCATGAGCCAGGCACAGGCACTATGTACTAGGTCGATCTTAGTGCCGCGTCTTTTCTTTTATATATATATAAGTATCCCTTCCTCGTGCAGAAACATATGTACAGCTGATGAAACCTTATACAACGTTATAAATTATACAATATAATAGTCCCTAAATCGAGATTACTTAAGCAGAAAGAAGATAAGCGAAACTAAGCAGTCTTGCATCCTTGTCTGTATTTAAGTTCATCTTAGATGAACCCAGGGGGAAGTTGTTGCGCCCTGCTCACCAAAATACTGAAAAAAATGAGAAGCAAATATGAACATGCCCAAACTATAGAAAAATTCAAAAAAGCTACTGAGGATAGCCAAGACACATTGCCGCATTTACTGAGAAACGGATGCTCTAGCCATGCCCCCAAGATCCTAAATAACTCTTACAGATCCTGCAACCTCCTATAGAACCAGAAACCCATCATCCACCATCACTACAAAACAATCTTAGGTGAAAGCAACATTTATCACAAAACCGTCAGAGAGAGAATTGAAACACAACTATTCGGAAATAGTGAGTGATACAATTCATACCCACCGATCGCAGTTACAACACTGCTCCGATGGCCACCATGATGGAAGCGGAATCGCTTATGTCCGGAATGTGAGATGGTAAAGAGCCTACGCAGTTGCTCATTGGCAAGAACGTAGCCTCGGTTATAAATCATGACAGCCCGTATCCCCTGGGCGGGCACCACAAAGACGCCATCACACGGCTGCGCCGCAAAACGGCAAACCAAACAAACAAATACCACACATGCGCATTTTGTGTTTATGGCAACACCCTGATACCAAAAAGCAGCCCGAATTTAATCAAGACACAGGCCGCATCCATATCAGTAAGCCCCTGGCCTCAACACAAATGGGCTGACATGTAGAACTCAATTATTTTCATACACATAATATCCAATAACTAAGACAATATTTCGAACTGTCTCACCAAAACTTATATATAAAAAAGCAATCTGCCCCTATAGCAGTCATCACAGGTGAATGGGCCCCCCTACATCTGCCCATTAGTTAGCAAAACCGCTTGAAATCCAATTTAGCCTTGTAATTACTCTGAGTATCAGACTTTTAGAAAATCTATACATATTTTAGCGCATTCCCTTCCATAAATGCATTGCGATATTCATTGGCACTAATCAAACGAGTGCCGCCTTATCGTACGGGACCTACTGCCCGCCCCATATGCAATTAGGCGCTAGACTGTGCACAAGACTGCGAATAATATTCACATAGGTCCCCGCCGGGATACCGCGAGACAGCAGAAACATCCAGCGCGGAACTGCCAGACAAGCCAGCGTGCCACTAGAACAACTTCTGCCAGCCGATGGTCTGCCAGTTCCACGCTGGCCTCGGAGACCATATCGCCATGTCTCCGCGTCATGCGGGCGGATCCTAGTGGAAGGATTATGTACCGCTGCCTCTCCTTCACCACCTCCCCTCACCTTACACCCACTCACCTTCACCCGCGTCGCCCGGCCGCTCGTACTATCGACACGGTTCTTCTGTTTAATGTTTTTCTGTTTTTGGGTTGCGTCTCGCCCCGTCCCGCGGCCCCAGTCCTCCGCCTCCGCCCCCGGACCTCATGACTACGCCACATGATGCGAAACCCTCGCCCTTAGATCCGATGCGCCATAATTAGCCGAAGTAGTACATATATCAAGGCCCCACGACATCGCCCCCGACAGACTCTCTAACATGACGCCCTATATACCGGCACCTTATATTCGCGGGTGGCGCCATAATGGACCCCGCGAAAATACCAGTGCCGTATTATTTTCTATGCATTTCGCATTTCTCCATTTTTCCGAATTTGTTGGCCTTCTGATACCCCACTTAACAGATGGTGAGAACCTAAACAGACAAGGCATCAACCAAGTTCCTCTATCCTTCTGATCAAGAACTCATTTCGGCGACATGATATTGTATTAAGGTTAGACTTGTATTAGCGTCTATACCCCAGTCATATGTTTCCACGAAGAGCGGTATTATATATCATAATTAAAAAAAAAAAAGGACCAACTACCCCACGATTAAGACACCACAAGGTATATAAATATACGGCTACATTTGTGGATAGCGAGGATAACTGTATCTATTGGTCTGCTCACAATTGACTCTAAACTAAGCTGTTGTAATTTTAACGAACCCCCCAACTCTGTTGTGATTTCCATTAGAAAAATTAAAATTGTATACAATTCAATTTCTTTGAACCGATTTTTTAAGTTAGGTGCCCACATCCACAATAATCTAGTGGACAAAATCTTCGTCCGATCCAGCTACTAGAAACGAACAGTTATCATCTACAAATTGCGAGATCCATTCTGGCCTACCCCGTGGTCGGCCCTATCCCGAGAAAAGTGCTATCCCAGTCTGCCCGCGCCCCTCCGCTGCAATGCTAAAGAAGCCTTTCTCCTAGTAAAAGTTCAGCCTATAGCCTCGGCCCCTATTCTCATAAGGCCAGACTATGAGAAACACTTCATCTTGAGGCTGGATTTGCATACCTCCGTGGGAGCTGGACAGATGACTCACCCAGAAATGCGTTTTAAGGCAAACTACCATTGATTTTTTTTTTTAGTGGCCAGACATTTCGAATGCAATAACCTCAGACCAGCCCTCAGGCGTGAAGCTGGTATGCCGAGAGCTTATTTTAAGTTAGTGATTTAAACGCTGTTATCGCCCCGGTTTAAAACACTTTTTAAAATTTATAGCCGCTGCGCAGGCAGGTACTGCGCCGGATCGGCGCTTACCATGCGCGCGGACCTCTCTATTCACTTCCTAGTGTAGCCCGCGCAGCGCACGGTTAAGCGCCTATAATGTTTAAAAAAAAGTGCTTTTAAACCGCAGATACCGCCCGGTTTTTAAAACATAACTTCTAAATAAGGGCCGGCACCATGCTCACCATGAGCTTGTGCTCGGATTATGACATCGGAAACCTGCCCACATTCAAGTCTGGTTAGCGTTTCCTTTTAAGTGCAAACCTACTCACATCGACGCGTTTCGTTTTTTCAGAGAGTCTTTTTTTTCTTCTGCCACGAGCAGAAATTACTCTATTGGTGACACATGAAACTGTTATTCCATATCAAACTTGCTAACTGAGTACAGGCAGACGTGGCCGGTTATTACTGGAGCAGGGAGCTTCTTCTATCCATTTTTCTTTGTGTACACAGACCACAAGACACCGGCTTGTACCTCCAGAGAGCCCAAGTGACCTGAATCCCACGGCCCAAGCACGTTGACGCATTTATTGTATCTCAACACGCTTCAACCTGTTAATCCACGTTAATCCTTGCGGAGAAGAATTCAAGCCTGATGCCCTGCCCCTTGCTTACGATTGATGAAAATAATTACAGAAAAAAAAAAAACAAAAAAAAAAAAAAACCAAAGGAGGACACGCCTTGTTGCTTTTTGGCCCAGCCGCTTACATAATGGGTCAGGCAAGTAGCAGAAAATGCTCACCTGATGATCACTTGTATGATTGCGACAAACAATGGGGTGATGTTCCTTCTAGGGTCTAATGTCGTTAATAGACACAGCTGCTCCCAAGCACTCCAAGACCGGTGTCCAATGGAACCGTAAAAAGCGTATATAGTAGAAGACAAAATGGGGCTTAACGGGTGCGCTAGTGACCAACTTGTTAGACAGAAGACTGATGCGGTATAGATAGACAAACTGATATTTCTTTATTTGCCGATAAAACATCCAATTGTAAAGCATTTTGGGTGTAGTACCCTTCGTTAGACCAAACTATAAAAATGATAATTGCTGTAATAAATGATAATTGCAGCAATAAGAATCCATTATTCAGTGAAGTTCAAATATGATTAAAGGTACAAGCATAAAATTATAGTCATGAGGATAATATGGTTAGGAATATGTATAAGAGTAAGATCAACAATAGGGTATATTGAGATGTACTGGACTAAATTCAAAGTATATAGCCCCAGTATATAGCCAGCCTGCCCCCAGTAGTATACAGCCAGCCTGCCCCCAGTAGTATACAGCAAGCCCAGCCTGACCCCAGTAGTACACAGCCAGCCCCCAGTGGTATACAGCCAGCCCCAGTAATATACAGCCAGCCTAGCCTGCCCCCAGTAGTATACAGCCAGCCCAACCTGCCCCCAGTAGTATACAGCCAGCCCAGCCTGCCCCGTGTAGTATACAGCCAGCCCAGCCTGCCCCGTGTAGTATACAGCCAGCCCAGCCTGCCCCGTGTAGTATACAGCCAGTCGAACCCGCAGAGACATAGGGTGAAGAAACGTAACAAAAATTTGATATGCCGGAGGCGTACAGTCTTGGACTGTTGGGAGCTGTAGGGTTAGGGAAGAGCAGATTATTAACAAATTTGTGTGTGAACACATTAAGGACCAAACTAAGAACCTGCTGTCCTCAGGAGAGACCAGTTGCCGAATTCCCAGGCAAGCCGTGGCCGTTATTGTCTCTAACGCTTCAACCTGTTATCTTCACTTAATCTTGCGGAGAAGAATGCAAGGCTTGATGCCCTGCCCCTTGCTGAGGATAAAGAAATTAAGAAAAAAAAAAAAAACAAAAAAAAAAAAAAAAACAAAGGAGGACAGCACCTGTGTATGGCAGCCTTACATAATGGGTCAGGCAAGCTAGCAGAAACTGGCTCACCTGTGGAATCCACTGTTATGAATTGCGACAAACAATGGGGTGATTGTTCTTTCTAAGGTTCTAATGTCGTTAATAGACCACAGCTGCTCCCAAAAGCACTCCAAGACGGTGTCCAATGGAACCGTTAAAAAGCGTATATAGTAGAAGGACAAAAATGGGGCTTAACGCGGGTGCGCTAGTGACCAACTTGTTAGACAGGAAGACTGATTGCGGTATAATAGACAAACTTATATTTATTTATTGCCGATTAAACATCCAATTGTAAAGATTTTGGTTGTGTAGTACCCTTCGTAGACCAAAAATATAAAAATGATAATTGCCCTGTAATAAATGATAATTGCAGCAAATAATAGAAATACCATATGCAGTTGAAAGTTCAAAAATATGATTAAGGTCAAGCATAAAAATAAGCATGGAGGATAATATGGTTAGGATATGTATAAGAGTAGGATCAACAATAGGGTATATTGGAGATGTATTGACTAAATTCAAAGTATATTACCCCAAGTATTAATAGCCCAGCCTGCCCCCGCTTAGATTAACAGCCAGCTGCCCCCAGTAGTATACAGCAAGCCCCAGCTGAACAGTAGTACACAGCCAGCCCCAGTGGTATACAGCCAGCCCCAGTAATATACCAGCAGAGCCTAGCCGCCCCCAGTAGTATACAGCCAGCCCAACCTGCCCCAATAGTATAACAGCTCCAGCCCAGCTTGCCCCCGTAGGTATAACAGCCGACACGTGTAGTAACAGGCCCAGGAAAAAGGCTAGTAGGGGATGATACAACGCATAGAAACAAGCCTGCCCCGGTAGTAACAGCCAGGCCCCCAGCCTGCAACGTGTGTATTGTACAGCCGCCCAGGCCTTTGCCCCGTGTAGTATACAGCCAGCCCAGCCTGCCCCGTGTAGTATACAGCCAGCCCAGCCTGCCCCGTGTAGTATACAGCCAGCCCAGCCTGTTCCGTGTAGTATACAGCCAGCCCAGCCTGCCCCGTGTAGTATACAGCCAGTCCAGAAATAAAGAAAAAAAACTTATATACTCACCCTCCGGTGGCCCGATGCACAGCGCTACTCTCCCGATGTCCACGCAGCTCCTCTTCTGTCTTCTGCGCCCGTCTTCTGTAACATCCTGCAGGAAGCGGCACCTCCCTTCCCGGCCGGCAGGCGCATAGTATGACGCGGACGCTGCTGACGTCATACTACGCGCCGGCCGGGATAAAAACATGGCGGCGCCCTACAGGATGTTACCGAAGAAAGAAGACAGAAGAGGAACCACGTTGACATTGGGGGAGTGGCGCGTACATTGAGGGCCACCGGAGGGTGAGTATATAAGTTTTTGGGCTGGCTGTATAGACTCGTGTATAAGCCGAGTTGAGGATTTTCTGCACATTTTTTGTGCTGAAAAACTCGGCTTATACACGAGCATATAGGTATATGTAGATGACATGTAATGCAGTAAATATATAAATGAATAATATAAATTAAATCACATATATATGACACATAATAAATAAATGATAATTTAATAATAAATTAGTCAATGAGTATAATTGTAGTATAACACATTAAATGTATAATTGAGTAAATAAATGAATAATTTCATTGATCCAAAAAAATGAATTCATCAATATAAATAAATGAATAAATATATAATTACATAGATCACATATATCAATATAAATAAATGAATAAATATATAATTACATAGATCACATATAAATTAATGAATTCATCAATAAATTACATATGTGTTAGGAGTATAGGAGACTAAATAAATAAATAATGACTAGTAAACTTGGTGACTGGTAAATGCATAATTCATGAGTCCCCAGCGTGGGGGATAGAAGAAGAGAATATAAGATAAAATGAACTTACTCAGGGGATGTGGTGGCCGCGAGCACAGCTGATACAATAGACGCACAGCTGATGCTGTTGCTATGCCCGCGCCCGGGAAGCCGGCTGTTTAAATGGGCGCAAACGCCGGCGTAGATCGATCAGTTCGCCAGCACCCTCGTGGTGGGAAATAGGTGCTGATACCAGCGAATGCTATTTAGACAGCGCAAAGAGAATACCGTGTTGGGAAAGAACGGCAGTTCCATTTATGAAGCATGAGAGTTACGGTGCTATATTGTTCAAAAAAGGTAATATGAGTTGATAACCAAAGGTGGATATTGAATAAGAATTAAATAAATAAAAAATTACTTGCTAGTGTGCGGTCTTTTTTTTATAAAAAAAATGATAAAGCCTCTTTTTGCCATTTTAAAAAGAACCCGCAGAGACATAGGGTGAAGAAACGTAACAAAAATTTGATATGCCGGAGGCGTACAGTCTTGGACTGTTGGGAGCTGTAGGGTTAGGGAAGAGCAGATTATTAACAAATTTGTGTGTGAACACATTAAGGACCAAACTAAGAACCTGCTGTCCTCAGGAGAGACCAGTTGCCGAATTCCCAGGCCAAGGCCGTGGCGCGTTATTGTTCACGCTTGCAACCTGTTATTTCACGTAATCTTGCGGAGAAGAATGCAAGGCTTGATGCCCTGCCCCTTGCTGAGGATAAAGAAATTAAGAAAAAAAAAAAAAACAAAAAAAAAAAAAAAAACAAAGGAGGACAGCACCTGTGTATGGCAGCCTTACATAATGGGTCAGGCAAGCTACGCAGAAACTGGCTCACCTGTGGAATCCACTGTTATGAATTGCGACAAACAATGGGGTGATTGTTCTTTCTGAGGTTCTAATGTCGTTAATAGACCACAGCTGCCTCCCAAAAGCACTCCAAGACGGTGTCCAATGGAACCGTTAAAAAGCGTATATAGTAGAAGGACAAAAATGGGGCTTAACGAGGGTGCGCTAGTGACCAACTTGTTAGACAGGAAGACTGATTGCGGTATAATAGACAAACTTATATTTATTTATTGCCGATTAAACATCCAATTGTAAAGATTTTGGTTGTGTAGTACCCTTCGTAGACCAAAAATATAAAAATGATAATTGCCCTGTAATAAATGATAATTGCAGCAAATAATAGAAATACATATGCAGTTGAAAGTTCAAAAATATGATTAAGGTCAAGCATAAAAATAAGCATGGAGGATAATATGGTTAGGATATGTATAAGAGTAGGATCAACAATAGGGTATATTGGAGATGTATTGACTAAATTCAAAGTATATTACCCCAAGTATTAATAGCCCAGCCTGCCCCCGCATTAGATTAACAGCCAGCTGCCCCCAGTAGTATACAGCAAGCCCCAGCTGAACAGTAGTACACAGCCAGCCCCAGTGGTATACAGCCAGCCCCAGTAATATACCAGCAAGCCTAGCCGCCCCCAGTAGTATACAGCCAGCCCAACCTGCCCCAATAGTATAACAGCCCAGCCCAGCTTGCCCCCGTAGGTATTAACAGCCGACACGTGTAGTAACAGCGCCCAGGAAAGCGTAGGGGATATACAGACGCATAGCAAGCCTGCCCTCGTAGTAACAGCCAGCCCCAGCCTGCAACGTTCAGTATTTACAGCTCGCCAGCCTTGACCCGTGTAGTATACAGCCAAGCCCAGCAACTGCCCCCGTGTGTAGTTATACAGCCAGCCCGCGCATGACCACCGTGCATGTATACAGCACAAGCCCAGCCTGGCCCCGCTGTATGTACTGACAGCACAGGCCAAGCCTGTTCCGTGTAGATACAAAGCCAGCCCTCGCTCTTGCCCCGTGTAGTATCAGCATAGTACAGCAAAGAAAAAAGTAAAGAAAAAAAAAGAACTTATATACTCACCTCCGGAGGCCCGATGCACAAGCGATAGCTTCCAGACCCATCCGGTCCACGGATTCCTGTCTTCTGTCGCCCCGTCCTCTCTGTAACATCCTGCCAGGACTAAGCGGCCCACCTCCTTCCCGGCCGGCAGGCGATAGTATAGGAGGCGCGGAAGACTGGAAGAGAAGGAGGATTGGACAAAATGACGAGAAGTAAAGCGTATTACGTGAATCGCAATAGCCGAGAACCGCCAAAGGATTGAAGGAACTACAAATTTGGCGAAGTCGCGCCGCCAGTCCCTATTTAAGGCTTTAGCCTGGAGAAGAAGTGAAGAGATGGACCGTCATGGGTCCAGTCAGAGGCACGGAGGCCCGTGAGGATATTTATCAGTTTGGGATACTGGCTGGTATGACTCGAGAAGGGTATAAAGGAGCTTGAGGATGGTTTTGCCACAATTTTTGTGTGGCTGAGAAAAACTCGGCTTATTAACACGAGGATATAGGGATATGTCGGATGACAGTAATGCAGTAATCTAATATAATTGAAAAGTATAAATTAAATCAGATAATATGGACACTATAAATAAATGGATAATTTAATAATAAAAGTAGTATGACGTATTAATGTAGAAACACATTAAAGGTAGTATTAGAGTAAAAAAGATGAATAATTTCATTGAGATCAAAAAAAAGTTGAATTAATCAATATATATAATAAAATGAATAATATAAATTACATAGATCACCATATAAATTATGGAATTTCATCAATAAATTAATATGTGTTGGACGTATAGGAGATAAATAAAATAAATTAATGACTAGTAAAACTGGTGGGGAGGTAAATGCATGAATTCAATGAGTCCCCAGCGTGGGGGAGAAGAAGAAGAGAATATAAGGATAAAAAATAAACTTACTCAGGGAGATGTGGTGGCGCCGCGAGCAAAGCTGATTAACAATAGACGCACAGGCTGATGCTGTTGCTATGGGGGCCGCGCACCGGGAAGCCGGCTGTTTAATCGCGGCAAACGCGCCGGGTTAGACAAATCAGTTCGCAGCACACTCGTGGTGGGGAAATAGGTGCTGATTACCAGCGAATGGTATTTAGACTAGCGCAAAGAGACTACGTGTGGCGAAAGACGGCAGTTCCAAATTTATGACCGCCATGAGGAACGTTACGGTGCTTATTGTTCAAAAAATGGTAATACTGAGTTGAACACCAAAGTGGATATAATATGAAAAGAATTAAAAAGTAAAAACTTACGTGCTAGTGTGGGGTCCTTTTGTTTTTTTATAAAAAAAATGATAAAGCCTCTTTTTGCCATTTTAAAAAATATAAAAAAATTCTCTAAAAAGTGAGCAAAAGGTTGTACAGTCCTAAAAATGATAACATTGTAAACGTCATGTAAAGTTGCAAAAAACAACACCTTTCAAAGCTCTGTATTATAGTATAAAAAAGTTATTAGCGCCAGAAGATGGCAAAATCCCCCCAAAAAAATTTGTACAGGAGGTTTTAATTTTTGTAAATGTGTGAAAACATTATAAAACCTATATAAAATTGGCATCCCCGTAATTGTACTGACCCAAAGAAAGTAGACATGTCATTTGGGGCGTACAGTGAAATCTGTAAAATCTAAGCCCACAAGAATACGGCGTGAATGTGTTTTTTCACCAATTTCTTTTGGAATTTTTTCCAGATTCCCACAGCATGCAATATGAAATACCACCATTTTGAAGTGTAATTTGTTACGCAGAAAAAAAGCCATAACACAGCCCTGTACTTGGAAAACTAAAAAAAAGTTATAGATTTTTGAAGGTGGGGAGTGAAAAATGAAAACGCAAAAACGAAAAAGGGCATCGTCGGGAAGGGCTTAAACGTTCCCCGAGGGGCTGTATTGTTCTCTCAACATACACTCACCGGCCACTTTATTAGGTACACCATGCTAGTAACGGGTTGGACCCCCTTTTGCCTTCAGAACTGCCTCAATTCTTCGTGGCATAGATTCAACAAGGTGCTTCCAGCACCTTGTT
>CM033648.1:42861451-43015014 GCA_019512145.1 Engystomops pustulosus | reverse complement strand
CGGGTTGGACGCCTCCTTTCCTTCATAACTGCCTCAATTCTCGTGATAGATTCAACAAGGTGCTGGAAGCATTCCCTCGAGTGATGTATGTCCTATTGACATGATGGCATCACACAGTTGCCGCAGATTTGGTCGGCTGCACATCCATGATGCGCTCTCCCCGTCCGCCATCCCAAATGCTCTAGTGGTTTAGATCTGGTGGACTGTGAGAGGCCATTTGAGTACAGAACTATTGTCTGTTCAGAAACCAGTTTGAGATGATCCAGCTTTATGCATGGTGCAATTATCCTGCTGAAATAGCCATCAGATGTTGGGTACATTGTGTCTAAAGGGATGGACATGGCAGACACAATATTCAGGTAGGCCTGTGGCATTGCAAACGATGCTCAATTGGTACCAAGGGGCCCAGAGTTGCCAAGAAATATTCCCCTCACCATGACAAACCACCACCACCAGTCCTGAACCGTTGATACAGGCAGGAGGAGATCCATGCTTTTCATGTTGTTGACGCCAAATTCTACCCTACCATCCGAATGTCGCAGCAGAAATCGAGACTCATCAGACCAGGCAACGTTTTTTTCCAATCTTCTACTACTGTCAATTTCGATGAGCTTGTGCAAATTGTAGCCTCATTTTCCTGTTCTTGCTGAAAGGAGTGGCACCCGGTGTGGTCCTTCCTGCTGCTGTAGCCCATCTGCCCTCAAAGTTCGACGTACTTTCATTCCAGAATGCTCTTCTTCCTCTTCCTTGGTTTGTAATGGGTGGCGATTTGAGTCACTGTTGCCTTTCTATCAGCTCGAACCAGTCTGCCCATTCTCCTCTGACCCCGGGTATCAACAAGGCATTTCAGCCCACAGAACTGCCACTCACTGGATGTTTTTTCTTTTTCGGACCATTCTCTATAAACGCTAGAGATGGTTGTGCGTGAAAATCCCAGTAGATCAGCAGTTTCTGAAATACTCAGACCAGCCCTTCTGGCACCAACAACCATGCCACGTTCAAAAGGCACTCAAATCACCTTTCTTCCCCATACTGATGCTCGGTTTGAACTGCAGGAGATTGTCTTGACCATATCTACATGCCTAAATGCACTGAGTTGCCACCATGTGATTGGCTGATTAGAAATTAAGTGTTAACGAGCAGTTGGGACAGGTGTACCTAATAAAGTGGCCGGTGAGTGTACTGCAAATTACAGCTACATTCAATTACATAGATTACAAGCTGGAACTGCGGTTTAAAAAAACTTCTTATTTAGAAGGTCTCTCCAGTCACATTAGATTTAAAGCTGAATTTCCTGTGGGAGATTGATTCACAACATTTACATAAATTGTGTCCACATTGGAAGCTACCTAAGATTTTTGGAAAGAAAGATATATTTTGTTTGTTAGGCTTAAGAGCACGCAAACGGCTAGGAGCTAGCAGATTCTTAATGGTAGGAGACCTTTTGAAGGTAACTAGAGGAGCACTTGCAATGGTACTCTTGAGATAAGGGTCGTGTAGAAGAAGGTTCCAATGTTTTTTAAGCATATTTCTAATCTAATGAAATTAATGCTGAAATCATTTTTAGGAATTGTGCTCTGTTCGGTTTATGGTTTCAAACAGTCAGCTTGACTAATGTCCCCTGCTCTGGCGCATGTTGATGAAATAAGAGGAGGTAGCTAGAAATCTGTCGCTCAAGACTTTGCTTTGAGCAATGTAATCTTCATTAGTAGTGCAATTCCGCCTAACACTCTTGGCCATTGACCATAAGGGATATTAGTTTTCCATTTTTTGTAATAGCTGCTAGTAAAATCAAGGTAGCTATTACTGTCTACTGTCTTTTTTTTATAATTTCTTTATTTGACGAACAACAAAACAGATTACAACAACATGAGTTCACATAGTGTTTACAAAGCAGAAGCTGTCAAGTAGAAGAAAATCTAAAAGCTAAGTGCCATAGGGTGAGTAATGACTATGGGATATAACACTGGAAGAGCTTTCTGCACTTCAATGTGAGGTTTAGAATCAAAAATTGTGAAATCACTTTGAATCTGCCTGTCCGTCCTTCTATTATTCTAGAGAGCTAGAACAGTAGGCCCCCCGTTCAGCATTTTGCCGGGAAAGGCCGGCAAAGGTGCGGGGGGAGCATTGAATAAGGGTACGGGAGGAAGAGATAGGTGATAAAAGAAGGGAATGAGGGGAAAGGGACGGGGCAGGGTTGTCTCGACCAGGAGGGATGAGGGTCACGCAATGCTTTACAGTAGCTCCCTATATTCGGGAGATAGCTTAAATTGGATCCAGGGTTGCCATGTTTTGAGAAACTTATCATGTGCACCATGCACAGAGGAGGTGAGATCTTCCATATACATCAGATCGTTCACTTTCGCTGTCCACAAAGCCATCGTCGGTGGTACCGTTTGCTTCCATAAAAGTGGGATGCAGGCCCTCGCAGCAGTGATGAGGAAACGAACAAGAGATTTCTTGTATCGCTGCACAGACATATCACAATGATGGACGAGGAAGAGGGCTGGTTCCAACATGATTGACTCTCCGCACAAGCGGGATATTACATTTCCCAGATCGAGCCAGAACTGTGATAAAACTCTGCAGGACCAGAACATATGTAGGAAAGAGCCCTCCTCCTCGCCACATCTCCAGCAGGTATCAGAGACTTGAGGAAAAATCGTGTGTAGCCTAGTGGGTACTCTGTACCATCTTGCCAATAATTTGTAACCCGCTTCCTGGTAGCGAGAACTGATCATTTCGTAGTGACAGAGTTCATAGATCCTGTCCTTTTGTTCGTCCGTCAGTGAGATGTCTAGATCTTCCTCCCAACGCTGGAGGTAAGGAGGACCTGGGTCATTTGGAATTGACAGTAGGCATGTGTAAGATGAAGATAGTGTATGTCTCAGGCCAGTTGTATTGCCACAAAGGCAACCAAGGCAAGACCTGTAGGGGCGTTTGAGTGAAGGACTGCTCTAGTTGGGCCCAGGGTTTAGAGTTCTGATTGCAGCACCAGTCAAGAACCCTCGCCATGTGTGCTGCATTATAGTAATTTCGAAGATCAGGGAGTCCCAGACCGCCCATTCTTTTAGGTCTAAATAAGGTTGCGTGACTGATTCTTGCTGGTTTGCCCGCCCAAACAAAGCCATGTTGTAAGGCATTCAGAGAGCGGAAGAAGGCTGTGGGCAAGTGGATGGGAATGGCCTGGAATAAATATAAGAGACGTGGAAGAATGCTCATTTTGAAAATGGCGCATTTCCCAAACCACGAGAACAGTCCCTTGGACCATCTAGAGCAGTCCCTCTGGATGTTTTGAAGTATTGGCAGGAAATTTAGCAGGTACAACTTGCACTGCCGGAAGGTTAATTCCCAGGTACTTGATGCTGTCTGCGGCCCATTTGAAACCAAAGGAGGCTTGAAGCGTCTCCTGCAAAGGGGTGGGAAGCGATACATTGAGTGCTTCAGACTTGCCCCAATTAATTTTAAAATTGGAGAGTAGCGAGAAGTTGCGCATTTCTTTCATAAGGTTAGGCAGAGAGACCTGTGGGTTGGAGAGAAAGAAAAGTAGGTTGTCCACATAAGCCGCTATTTTATGTGTTGAGCCGCTAGTTGTGATGCCCGAGACATCCAATTTATCGCAAATCCTGCGCAGGAAGGGTTCTATCGACAGGACGAATAACAATGGGGAGAGCGGGGAGGAGTACAGGGACAGCACACAAGCAAGCATACGGTTGCATAATCTGAAATGGCACAGTACTTCAGACATAAAGGACCAGTTAACTCTGTCAAATGCCTTCTCAGCATCTGTAGAGAGGAGCATAAGAGGGATTTTCTTCAAATGTGCTTTATGTATGAGATTTATAGCTTTTGTGGTATTGTCCCTGGCCTCTCTCCCTAGAATAAATCCCGCTTGGTCTGAATGGACGGTTCGCATTAACAACAGGGCCAGTATCGTTGCAAGGACCTTTGAAAACAGCTTGAGGTCCTGGTTCAGCAGTGAAATCGGTCGATAGCTGGAGCATGAGGTTGTGTCCTTCCCCGGCTTCGCTATGACAGTGATGATAGCATGCAGTGCCTCCCTAGGGAGAGAGGATCCAGAGGCCACTGCATTAAATGCCTTTGTTCAATGTGGTTCACGCTGTAAGGTAACGAGAAGCCGCCTGCACCCGGGGCTTTACCCGTTTGTGTTTCCCGAAGGGCAGTAGCGAATTCAAGTCCCGTTATGGGTGTCTCAAGAGTCTCTGCTTCTTCAGTCGTCAAGGAAGGAAGACCGGACTCTGCTATATAGGAACGTATTTTGCGTCGAAGTTCTTCTCCGAGTTGTGGGGATGTCGGCTGTTCTAAATTGTATAAGGATTGGTAGTAGTCCCTAAAGGTTGCTGCTATGTCTCGGCTGAGGTGTAGAACTCTACCAGTTGGGGAAGAGATCTTGGGGACATAAGTATGGGCTCTTTGCTCTCTCAGCGCCCTGGCGAGGGTTCTGCCACATTTATTACTGTATGCATAAAAATGCCGTTTGCATTTTGCAAGGGTACTCTTAGCCTTGTCTACCAGTAAAGTTCGCAGGGATTCTCTAGCTGTCAGGAGGGCGAGTCTAACATCAGAGGTGGGTGATCTCTTGCGAGAAAGCTCTAATGTCTTAATTCGGTCCAATAGTGAGACAATGACTTGGGCCCTCTCTCTTTTACGCCGGCTACCGTGTGTGATCAACACACTACGGACATTGAACTTATGTCCCTCCCATGCTATACAAGGGTTTATGTCCTCTGCCACAGTTCTAGCAAAGTGGGTAGTTATCAAACTCTTAATGTCCTCTAAAACTAGAGGGTCTTCCAGCAGGGAGGCATTGAGCTTCCATTGCCACTGGAAATCTGAATAGTTTGGAAGGAAGATGGTAATAGAAGTCAGTGTGTGATCGGAGAAAGTAATGGTATCTATAATAGCCTGTTGCAGTAGGCCTAAGTCTCTATGTCGTACGAACACGTAGTCTTGTCTGGAATAGTTGTCATGAGCTGTTGAGTAAAATGTAAAGTCTTTGTCGGAGGGATGAAGTAGTCTCCAAGAGTCTGATGTTCATGTAGAAGGCCTTTTATTCTACGTAGACTGGCGTGTGTGACTACTGAGGTGCCAGTAGACATGTCTATCAGAGGGACGAGCGCCACATTAAAGCCTCCCCCAATCACTACAGTGCCTTCCGCAAACTCATCTATCATGTCAAGGAATGAACTGATAGCTTGCGCTTGCCCTGTGTTCGGGAGGTAAAGAGATGCAAAGTTTCATAGTTTCATAGTTTATACGGTTGAAAAAAGACACTTGTCCATCAAGTTCAACCAAGGAAGGGAATTTAGGGGAAACAATTCTATACTGTATAACATAACCATCAATGTTATTTAGGTTTAAAAAGGCATCTAGACCCTTCTTGAAGCTCTCTACTGTCCCTGCTGTGACCAGCGCCTGAGGCAGGCTATTCCACAGATTGACCGTTCTCATAGTAAAAAAGCCCTGTCGCCCCCTGTGATTAAACCTTGATCCAGACGTAGACAGTGCCCCCTCGTCTTTTGATTTGATTTAATCTGAAACAACTTGCCACCATATTTTTTGTATGGACCATTCATATATTTAAATAAATTAATCATGTCCCCTCGTTGTCGTCTCTTTTCCAGACTAAATAAATCTAGTTGTTTTAATCTTTCCTCATAACTAAGACCCTCCATACCCCTTATTTTTGTGGCTCTACGTTGAACCCTCTCCAGCTCCAGGGCATCCTTTTTATGGACCGGTGCCCAGAACTGGACAGCATATTCCAGGTGAGGCCGAACCAATGCCTTGTATAGTGGTAATATTACATCTCTATCACGAGAGTCCATACCACTTTTGATACATGACAAGATCCTACTAGCTTTAGAGGCAGCTGATTGACATTGCATGCTGTTATTCAATTTATGATCTACTAGTACCCCCAGGTCCTTCTCAATAAGGGACTCTCCCAGATTTACTCCCCCAAGTACATATTTTGCCTTTGGATTATTGGCCCCCAGGTGCATAACCTTACAACAGTGTTATTAATTCCTACCTCTATATAATTAATAAATATATTAAATAGTAGTGGGCCAAGCACAGAACCCTGGGACGATCCCCCCCTGTGCAGCCCGCTCCATCTGTTTATATAGGTGACCTTCTATTTCCTCAGAGATGTTAGGGGGTCTATATATTACACCAAAAATAATTTTCTCAAAGCTCTCTTGGCTTTGAATTTCAATCCAAAAAGTTTCAGCCTCCTCACACTCATTCACAATCGCTTTTAAGTCTCTTCTGACATACAGACACACCACCTCCCCTCCCATTTGCCCTGTCTTTCCGAAAGAGTGTAAAACCTTGAATATTAACACCCCAAGCATGCGATGCATCGAGCCATGTCTCTGCTACACCAACAACATCTAACTGTTCCTCTAATATCAGAGCCTCAAGCTACCTCCAAGGTAGTATTCTCCGGAATTCTACCTTGGAGGTCCTTTCCTTAAGCTTTGAACCTAGTTCTTTAAAATTATTCTTCAGGCTCCTCCACCTACCATCTATTCTGTCATTGGTACCAACATGGACCACGACAGCTGGGTCATCCCCTGCCCCTCCCAGTAATTTATCCACCCTTTCCACCACATGCCGAACCCTGGCACCAGGGAGACAGCAAGCTATTCGGTTGAGGCGGTCTTGGTGACAAATGATTCTATCCGTCTTCCTGATTATAGAGTCCCCTACAACCACTAGCTGCCTTGGCTTACCTGCACTCCAATCCACCCTACTACTAGCTGGTCTGCTCTCCCGGCTGTGAGGGAAAGCAGGATCCGCTAGGGCTGCCATTTCTTACACTGACGTCCTTACATCATTGCACAATTTTGCAATTTTGCTTGGATGTTCAGAGTCAGAGTTGGCCTTCCTTTTCTTTGACCCCTTTCTACCCCTCTATTTACAGTAACCCAGCTACCCACCTGGTCCTGCTGGCTTACCTCTCCATCCTCCACTTCTACCCCGCTTATTGCTTGCTCAGTGAGCAGCATACTCCTCTCAAGATTGTCAATTGCTCGCAGCCGTGCAATATCTTCCTCCAGATCTCTAACACGAGCTTCCAGTAGAAAAATATGGGCACATCTGTCACAACGGTATTCACCCTGGAACTCTTGCTCCAGCAGTGTATACATGTGACAGAGTGTGCACTGGAGCATACCACCAATCTTGCTAGTCATATCCTAGTAACAAAACAGTGATAAGTATATAAATCAAGAGATATGTAGGTTACTTACAGTTCTGTGGACTTCTCTTTTTCAAACTCTGCTTTTTTCAACTCCACTTAAACTCACTAGCCACTTGGAATCACAAGCCAAAATTGAGCAAGCTCAAAAGTGAGCTGCTAGACCTTAATTTATCAGGTGTGAACACTAATCCCTCCTCCCAATTAGAAGACCAGGCAAAGAAAGGAAAAAAAAAATCTATTTAAATTGTGACACTAAGAAAAGTGCCTTGCTATTACTTATATACTCAGTCCACAATCACCCAAACAACAGATTCACTCTTATCACACACAAAACTCCGCTTTTTTCAACTCCACTTAAACTCACTAGCCACTTGGAATCACAAGCCAAAACTGAGCGAGCTGATTCAAAGGTGAATAAGGTGTCTACTAATTTACCCTTTAACATGACAACGCGTCCCTCACCATCGCTGCGGGTATCTATGAACGTCCACTGAAGTGAATTTGATACAAGGATGGACGTGCCCCTGGATCTCGCATCGTCAGTATAGCTATGATACGAGTGCGGGAACCACCTATGTTTAAAATTGTACGGCCTGGATTCAGTGAGGAGGGTTTCTTGGATAAAAGTGACCTGGATCTTTCTACGTTTTGAGCAAATTAAAGAGAATAGATCTCTTTTTGGGGCTGTGAAGCCCCTTCCTGTTAAGGAAGCCCACAGTCAGTGTGCCCGCGGAGCCCCCCGGGCGAGACATAAGGGAAAGAGGGTAAGGGGAAAAAAAAGGGGGGAGGGAGAGAGAGTAGAGTGGCTGAGATAGGAAACTAAGCGAAAAGAGGCACAGGCGGAAAAGAGTGAGGATGTGGGGGAATGAAGAGTTCCCCTAACTCCCAAGTGCACGCACGAGGGAACACCAGTAACTGGTGTGAGTAGGAGGCGTAGAAAAGCGTGGGCGGAGCTTACGAACTAGAAGGCAGTAAATATCAACAAAGTGTACATCGTGGTCCAATAACATCATCCCCACCATAGCAACGGCCGTAAAAGCCAGTGCGTTATAGGGCCGGCTAGAGGGGGAGGCACAGGCTTAAAACAAAGAGCATGGCATAATAACATTAGAGAGATGAGAACTAGCAATTTACATGACAATAATCATCACTGATAACTATGGAGAGGCCAACATTAACAGTCCCAAATAACGATAGAAAAAAGAACCTTTATAGGTCTGATGCCATAGACCTAATGTGGCGATATCTGGAACCCTTCAGGGTCAGGACAAAGTCAAGCTGCAGTGTCATCGGAGGTCGATCTTGCTCCCAGGACAGTCCATTGCAGCGGGAGAAACTCTCTCAGGCCTCTGAAGGGAGGGCAATCGATAAATCCGGGCCCATCGGTGTCTCTTTTTCCACCGGTTCTTGAGCGGGGGGCGCATTTGACCCTGTAAATGAGGAGCGTCTTCTTCTCAGAGAATTTCTCCTTCTTCCGGGAAGTCCGGCGCCAGGTCTAATTTGGTCTACACACAGCCAATTAGGTACTTCAACTGGAGCCATGTTCAGGAAGAGAAAAAGGTCTGGCAAGTCTTCCGGTTTTCTTAGGAAAAAATTGTTCCCGTTATACCTGATAATTAAGTGGAAGGGGTTTCCACAGCGGTAGGTGGCTCCCAATTACTTAACACGTTGTAGAAGCGGTTATAGCATGCGCCTCATGCCGAGTGTGCGGGTGGAGACATCTGGATAGACATGGATCTCTGATCCATCAATCCGAATTGTGCCTTCAGACCAGGCGCCTCGGATAATTTTGTCCTTATCCGTGAAGTAGTGAAGACGGCAAAGTATGTCCCTGGGTAAGGGGGATCTGCAGTTGAATCCTAAATACTCTATGGATACGATTAGAGATGAGCAAGCACTAAAATGCTCAGGTGCTCGTCTTCGAGCAAATTTTCCCGATGCTCGAGTGCACGTCTCGAATAAGAACCCATTGAGTCAATGGAAGACTGAGCATTTTTAAGGGGACCAAGGGTCTGCACAGGGAAGCTTGGCCAAACACCTGGAAACCTCAGAAAATAAGGAAAACACCACGGAAATGGACAGGAAACAGCAGGGGGGGCCATGCATGGATGCCTCTGAGGCTGCTTAATCGCACCATTTGCCAAATTATGGGCAAGCTATGGCGATGACAGAGTGACCGAATGAGGCTAGATAGCATCTAAACATCCAATAATTGACCCTGACACTATAGAAGACGGATGCAGCGGCAGGCTACAGAGTGGCCATGGCCGACACACCCCAAATGGACTCAGGCTTCGAACCAATTTAAAAAATTCCTTTTGGCGAGGATAATGTGTAGCACTGTATGTATCAGTATTTGCCTGGTTAGACGGCAGAGAGGAACCAAGGCAGGTGCGCTGAAATGATTTGTATGTGAACAAAAGATTGACGGTTATTTAGTCGATAACACAGCATGGTGGCGACATAGTGACCAAGTTCCATAATGTATCTGGTGAAAAACACCCGAAAAATGAGCGACACAGCTTGTTTGATAAGGGGACGACACGTGGAGCAGCCATGGAGACGACTTCCATGATATGAGCGACAGTTGGGCCATCCATATTGCGCTGCTATGATTGAAACTCAGGTCTCCAGCATAGCGGCGACAGAGGGTCAGAGTTCCATTATGTTCTGCGTGAAACACCTGGAAATTCTGCCTGACACAGCTCATTGATAAGGGGATGATGTGCTGTATATTCCTCTCGCGCTCCAGCGTGTTGGGGTATAGACAGTTGAAAGTTGCGCATGGAGACATCGGTGGACGCTGTGGAGGAGTCGGGAGGCGAAATGGACAGGAAACGCAGGGGCAATATGCATGGATGCCTCGAGGCTGCCTAATCATTTGGGATGAAGATGTGGGTCCGCTGCCAGGCGAGCTTTCGCCTGTCAATCCCAGTCTTCGGCTCCTCCCCACTCAAAAGGGCCGGGGGCCAGAAGCGTTACTTTGAAAAAATATCATTTTCACAGCAGGCGGGGGCTACAAACAGCACTTCTAAGAACCTTTGTATAAGGATCAAGTGTAGTATGTTCTAGAATAATTGGCTTGGTTATGGTGGGTAAGGGGAATGTAAACAGATGCGCAAGAAGCGCTGAAATAATATCGGTTATGATGATAAATGATAAAACGTTTGCCAGTATATTTGTGGATTACACAGCAGGGTGGCGACAAAAGTTAATAGTTGATGAGGAAGCCATGAAAAAACAACCCAAATTTGCTGACACAGCTCGTTTGCTAAGGGGACGATGTATCGAGGAGCTATATGGACGATTTGGGAGGCAGCTATGGAGATGATGTGTGGTAGTTGGTAGCAATGGAGACGACGTTGTGGAGGCTTGCTATGGAGACAATAAATTTGGATAGTGCCTGTATGTGGCAGTCCAAAAATGTTTTCAAACCAGAGGACGGGTGGGTGGCCCTCCAGAAAAATTAATACAGAAACTATACATAGAGCAGTTGGCCCTGGCAAAAAATAGGCAGTTTCCTCTGTTTTTAGTGTACAAAGATGAGGAGAGAAGAGGAAAATGAGGAGGAGAGAGAAGTGCATACATTATTCAGGTTGAGCTTCTTTCAACCTGTGGAGATGGAAATCCTGAGAAATCCAGGCTTTATTTATCTTGATAAGCGTCAGCCGTCAGCGTGTGTTAGTGGACAGGGTGTACGCTTGATTGCCACCAGCTGCACTGAAAATCCGCTCAGACAACACGCTAGTGGCAAGGGCAGGCAAGAACCTCCAGAGTGTACAGCGCCAGTTCGTGGCCACATGTCCAGCTTTGAAACCCAGTAGTTGTGGGAGAGCTGTGGTCATTTAGGACGATGGTATGGTCAGCTACGTACTCCCTCACCATCTTTCTGTGAAGAATCAGGCCCTACTCGCCGAGACTGGGGCAGGTGACAGTGTCTTGCTGGGGTGACATAAAATTGGCAAAGGCCTGTAAAGCGTACCCCTGCCAGTGCTGGACAAGTGCCTGCTCGCCTACTCTCTCCTCGGTACTGTGTCCCGCAGAAGTACGCCCTCTGCCGCTAGCGCTGTCAGAAGGGAAATACTGTTTCAGCTTTGTGCACAGGGCCTGCTGGTACATGCATTCTCAAACTCCTTTCCTCTCAGGATGAAGGAAAGATTTTGCTTGTACCGTGGGTCCAGGAGAGTGAAAACCCAATAATCGGTGTGCTGGAATAAATTTTTTGAACGCGAGGCACGGGTAGGCAGCCTAGCATGAAACCGCGCATATATGCGCCAGAGTTCCAACGCGCAACAATTCACTCCCTCACTGGCCTGACCTCCAACTCTCCAAATTCTATTCTTCTTCCATACACTGCGAACAGTGAAGGACTGAGCAGTGCTCCCTCTTCTGTCCGCCAAATTCTCCTCCCATGGATCTCTGATCCATCAATCCGAATTGTGCCTTCAGACCAGGCGGCTCGGATAATTTTGTCCTTATCCGTGAAGTAGTGAAGACGGCAAAGTATGTCCCTGGGTAAGGGAGGATCAGCAGTTGACATCCTAAATACTCTATGGATACGATTAGAGATGAGCAAGCACTAAAATGCTCAGGTGCTCGTTATTCGAGACGAACTTTTCCCGATGCTCGAGTGCACGTCTCGAATAACGAACCCCATTGAAGTCAATGGAAGACTCGAGCATTTTTTAAGGGGACCAAGGGTCTGCACAGGGAAGCTTGGCCAAACACCTGGAAACCTCAGAAAATGATGGAAACACCACGGAAGGTGCTCGTTATTCGAGACAAACTTTTCCTGATGCTCGAGTGCTCGTCTCGAATAACGAACCCCATTGAAGTCAATGGGAGACTCGAGCATTTTTTAAGGGGACCAAGGGTCTGCACAGGGAAGCTTGGCCAAACACCTGGAAACCTCAGAAAATGATGGAAACACCACGGAAATGGAGAGGAAACAGCAGGGCAGCATGCATGGATGCCTCTGAGGCTGCTTAATCGCACCATTATGCCAAAATTATGGGCAACAGCATGGTGATGACAGAGTGACCGAATGAGGCTAGATAGCATCTAAAACATCCTATAATTGACCCTGACACTATAGAAGACGGCATGTAGAGGCAGCGGCAGCAGCGGCAGCAGCGGCAGGCTAGGGAGTGTCATGGCAACATACCCTAAATGGACTCAAACCAATAGGTGACAGAGAGGAACCAAAGGAGGTGAGCAAGAAGCGCTGAAATGATTTCCTATGTGAACAAAAGGTTAACGGTATATTTAGTCGATAACACAGCATGGTGGCGACATAGTGACCAAGTTCCATAACGTATCTGGTGAAACACCCGAAAAATTAGCCTGACACAGCTCGTTTGATAAGGGGACGACATGTGGAGGCAGCCATGGAGACGACTTCCATAATTAAGAGTGACAGTATGGGGCATCCATATTGGTTCTATGATTGAAACTTCAGGTCTCCAGCATGGCGGCGACAGATGCGCCGAGTTCCATTATGTATATGGTGAAACACCCGAAAATTCTGCCTGACACAGCTCGTTTGATAAGGGGATGATGTGCTGTATATCCTCTCGCGCTCCAGCGTCTGGGGTATAGAGAGTTGAAAGTTGCGCATGGAGACATTGGTGGACGCTGTGGAGTATTGTGGAGGCTAAATGGACAGGAAACAGCAGGGGCAGCATGCATGGCTGCCTAATCTTGGGATGGAGCTGGCGGTCCGCTGCCAGACGAGCTTTCGCCTGTCCAAGCCCCTGTCTCTCGGCTCCTCCCCACCCAAAATGGGCCTGGGGGCCAGAAGCGTTTACTTTGAAAAAATTATAATTTTCAAAGCTGGGGGGGTCGTTTGAATATTTCATCTAGGAATAATGGAAAAGCATAGTTTTAATAGTTTTTTCGGAAATGGTTCCATGATTAAGAGCGACAGTATGGGGCATCCATATTGCGCTGCTATGATTGCAACTTCAGCTCTCCAGCATGGCGGCGACAGATGCGCCGAGTTCCATTATGTATCTGGTGAAACACCCGAAAATTCTGCCTGACACAGCTCGTTTGCTAAGGGGACGATGTATGGAGGCAGTAAGGTAGTAGTAGATTAAAGGTGCTGCAGCTAAAACTATGTTAGTTGGATCTTGGGATGGAGCTGGCGGTCCACTGCCAGGCGAGTCTTAGCCTGTCCAAGCCCCTGTCTCTCGGCTCCTCCCCAAACAGCACTTCTAAGAACCTTTTGTATAAGATCAAGTGTAGTAGTGCAGCAGCAGGCTACAGAGTGGCATGGCGACACACCCCAAATGGACTCAGGCTTCGAACCAATTTAAAAAATTCCTTTTGGCGAGGATAATGTGTAGCACTGTATGTATCAGTATTTTGCCTGGTTAAGACGGCAGAGAGGAACCAAAGGAGGTGCGCTGAAATGATTTCGTATGTGAACAAAAGATTGACGGTATATTTAGTCGATAACACAGCATGGTGGCGACATAGTGACCAAGTTCCATAATGTATCTGGTGAAACACCCGAAAAATGAGCCTGACACAGCTTGTTTGATGCTGGTATTCATGCATTCTCAAACTCCTTTCCTCTCCAGGGATGAAAGTGGAAAGATTTTGCTTGTACCGTGGGTCCAGGAGAGTGAATACCCAATAATCGGTGCTGGAATAAATTTTTTGAACGCGAGGATCACGGGATAGGCAGCCTAGCATGAAACCTGCCATATGCGCCAGAGTCCCAACGCGCAACAATTCACTCCCCTCACTGGCCTGACCTCCAACTCCTCCAAATTCTCTTCTTCTTCCAATACACGCTGAACAGTGAAGGACTGAGCAGTGCTCCCCTCTTCTGTCTCGCCAACATTCTCCTCCTCTTCCTCCTCATCCTCCTCCACCTCCTCCGATATGCGCTGGGAAACAGACCTGAGGGTGCTTTGGCTATCAACAAGGGAATCTTCTTCCCCCGTCTCTTGTGACGAGCGCAAAGCTTCTGACTTCATGCGGACCAGAGAGTTTTTCAACAGGCCAAGCAGCGGGATGGTGAGGCTGATGATGGCGGCATAGCCACTGACCATCTGTGTTGACTCCTCAAAGTTACTCAGCACCTGACAAATATCAGACATCCACGACCACTCCTCATTTTAGACTTGAGGAAGCTGACTGACCTGACTACCAGTGGCATAGTAGGCCTGAGAGACCTGGACCGAGGTAGGCCCCGCAATCCTCGGCGTTGGCAGTATATGACCAGCCCCAGGGTCAGACTCGGTCCCAACCTCCACCAAGAGCAGCATCTCCAGGCTAAGTAGTTTGGAGATGTGGACGTTGAGGGCTTGGGCGTGTGGGTGGGTTGCACTGTACTTCCTCTTGCGCTCCAGCGTCTGGGGTAGGGAGGGCTGAACGCTGCGCATGTAGACATTGGTGGATGATCGTGGAGGCGAAGGTGTGGTTTTCGCACGGGAGGTGTTTGGGCCAGGATCCTGGGCAGGGGGCTGACTAGCAGAGGCAGCAGGTGACACAGGGGAAGGAGCAGTGGTGTGCCCGGCTGGAGGTGACCAAGTCAAACTCCTATCATTGGGACTCAATTTTGTCCCGGATAAGGACTTTGACATTTATTCTACCATATGTGATATCAATAAGTTTATTAGAGATCTAACTGTGAAACGCCACTTTTTCTCCGTTGATGATTCTAATTTGGGATTTCAGAGTAACCAAGAATGTATTAATGAATTTATACCCTTTAATTTTAAGGATCAATTTACATTACTTAATTTGATGCTACTTGGGGAAGAAGATTTGTCCCGAAAATACGATAAAACCATTGGGAATTTTAAAGTAAAAAACCCGAGGTTTTATCCTATAAATTCCCGTGCTAAAGATTTTGCTTGTACCGTGGGTCCAGGAGAGTGAATACCCAGTAATCGGTGCTGGAATAAATTCTTTGAACGCGAGGGTCACGGGATAGGCAGCTTAGCATGAAATCTGCCATATGCGCCAGAGTCCCAACTCGTAAGAATTCACTCCCCTCACTGGCCTGACTGTCAATTTCCTCCTCCTCCAACTCCACCAACTCCTCTTCTTCTGCCCATACACGCTGAACAGTGAAGGACTGAGCAATGCTCCCCCCTACTGTCTCGCCAACATTCTCCTCCTCTTCCTCCTCCTCCACCTCCTCCGATATGCACTGAGAAACAGACCTGAGGGTGCTTTGGCTATCAATAAGAAAATCTTCTTCCCACGTCTCTTGTGACGAGCGCAAAGCTTCCGACTTCATGCTGACCAGAGAGTTTTTCAACAGGCCAAGCAGCGGGATGGTGAGGCTGATGATGGCGGCATCGCCACTGACCATCTGTGTTGACTCCTCAAAGTTACTCAGCACCTGACAGATATCAGACATCCACATCCACTCCTCATTGTAGACTTGAGGAAGCTGACTGACCTGATAACCAGTTCAGGTGGAAGTTGACATCTGGCAGTCTACAATCGCTCTGCACTGCAGAGGGGTCAGGCATGGCACATGTGTCATTCTGCCGAGTTGCAGAGCCGACACCAGGTTACGGCCGTTGTCACACACAACCATGCCTGGCTTCAGGTTCAGCGGTGCCAGCCACAGATCAGTCTGCGCCGTGATGCCCTGTAATAGCTCTTGGGCGGTGTGCCTTTTATCGCCCAGGCTCAGCAGTTTGAGCACCGCCTGCTGTCGCTTAGCGACGGCACTGCTGCTGTGCCTAGAGCTACCGACTGATGGTGCCATGCCCACGGATGGTAATTCGGAGGAGGAGGTGGAGGAGGGGTGGGAGGAGGCATAGTAGGCCTGAAAAAACCTGGACTGAGATAGGCCCCTGTGGATGCTGTGGAGGATCGTGGATGGGAAGGTGTGGTTTTCGCACGGGAGGTGTTTGGGCCGGGGTCCTGAGCAGGGGGCGGACTAGCAGAGGCAGCCGATGACACAGGGGAAGGAGCAGTGGTGTGCCCGGCCAGAGGTGAACGGCCTTGGTTCCATTGAATGGGGTGTTTAGCATTCATATGCCTGCGCATACTGGTGGTGGTTAAGCTGGTAGTGGTGGAATCCCTGCTGATCCTGGTGTGGCACAGGTTGCACACCACAGTACTTCGGTCATCCGGTGTTTCTTTAAAGAACCTCCAGACTTCCGAAAATCTAGCCCTTGCCATGGGAGCTTCAGTACGTGAAACATTTGACGCTGATGCACCAGCTCTGGTCCTGCCTCTCCGTCTGGCCCCACCACTGCCTCTTCCAACCTGTTCTCGTCGAGGACTCGACTCTCAGAAGCACTGTGTTCACCCGGCCTATCAACCCAGCTTGGGTCTGTCACCTCATCATCCTCCGATCCCTCAGTCTGCTCCCCCCTCGGACTTCCTGCCCTGACAACAACTTCACCACTGTCTGACAACCGTGTCTCCTCATCGTCCGACACCTCTTTACACACTTCTTCCACTACGTCAACAATGTCATCATCACCCACAGACTGCAACCGGTGGAAAACCTGGGCATCGGAAAAGAGCTCAGCAGCAACCGAACAAGTGGTTTGTGACTGTGGGAAGGGTCCAGAAAACAGTTCCTCAGAGTATGCCGGTTCAAATGCCAAATTTTGCTGGGAGGGGGCAGACTGGGGGGAAGGAGGCTGAGGTGGAGGAGCTGGAGGAGTGCTGATTTCGGTGACATGGGTGGAATGTGTGGAAGACTGACTGGTGGACAAATGGCTAGAAGCATTGTCCGCAATCCACGACATCACCTGTTCGCACTGTTCTGGCCTCAACAGTGCTCTACCACGAGTCCCAGTAACTTGAGACATGAACCTAGTGAGTGTAGCTCCGCGGCGTTCCCTTGCTCGCTCATCAGCAGGTGGTGTCTCACCCCGCCAAGTACCACGGCCTCTGACCCCAGCAGTAGTCGGACGCCCACATCCTCGTCCTCTACCCCTAGCCCTCGGGTTCAACATTGTCAAAATTAAAGTGTAAAATGTAAATTTTTTTTGCGTTTTTTTGTGTTTTTTTGTGTTTTTTTGTGTTTTTTTATGTTTTTATTTTTTTAACAAAACGATACTATCCTATTGCTATGGCTAGTTTCTAACCTACACTGACAGCACACAACAGGATTTTGTGCTGTACCTGATGACTTTTAGTTTTGAAAAAAAAAAAGAAAAGAAAAAGCAGACTGTGCCTAATTCAATCAAACCCCTAATAAATTTTCCCACTTAGGTGTTTGAGATGGATATGTGTGTCACTAAGAGCTAAACAGAACTTTCGCAAGACTCCCTGCAAATTCATCACAATATGGTACTAGCTGCACCACTAGTGCCAGCAAGGCCAGCCACAAGCAAATCAACAAAAAAATAAAATATATAACGCTATTGTAGCCCTAAGTAGGCCTGTTGGATTCTCGTATGGCTAGTTTCTAGCCTACACTGACAGCACACAACTGGATTTTGTGCTGTGCCTGATGACTTTGAGTTATAAAAAAAAAGAAAAGTAAAAAAAAAGAAAAAGCAGACTGTGCCTAATTCAATCAAACCCCTAATAAATTGTCCCACTTAAGTGTTTGAGATGGATATGTGTGTCACTAAGAGCTAAATATAAAGTTCGCAAGTCTCCCTGCAAATTCGTCACAATATGGTACGAGCTGCACTACTAGTGCCAGCAAGGCCAGCCACAAGCAAATCAACAATATATATATATATATAACACTATTTTAGCCCTAAGAAAGCTGGTTGGGTTCTTGTATGCCTAGTTTCTAACCTACACCGACAGCACACAACTGGATTTTAAGTCACTTTAAGTTTTGGAATAAAAAAAAAAAAAAAAAATCAGACTGTGCCTAATTCAATCAAACCCCTAATAAATTGTCCCACTTAGGTGTTTGAGATGGATATGTGTGTCACTAAGAGCTAAATAGAACGTTCCCAAGTCTCCCTGCAAATTCCTCACAATATGGTACTAGCTGCACTAGTGCCAGCAAGCCCAGCCACAAGCAAACAAAAAAATAATAAAATGTAACGTTATTGTAGCCCTAACAAGGGCTGTTGGGTTAATATTAGTAAGCTAATATAACACCCTAACGCTATCCCTGCTACAGCAGCAGATCTCTCCCTAACGGCATCCAGACAGAGAATGATGCGAGCAGCACGGGCAGGGGGAAGTCTATTCCAGGGTCACCTGATCAGGACGGCCATGCTGGGTGGAGTGCAGAGTCTCCTGGCTTGTGATTGGCTCTGTTTCTGACCGCCAAAAATCAAAACGCCGGGAGATGCCATTTTCTCGAGCTGGTGAAGTATTCGTCCGAGCAACGAGCAGTTACGAGTACGCTAATGCTCGAACGAGCATCAAGCTCAGACGAGTGTGTTCGCTCATCTCTAATAAGAATATGTGTCCTTTCAGACCGATTGTGTCGAGGGTAGGATCAGTTTTGGAAAAATTATCATCTTGTTTGGACAACATTTTGCAGTTGTTTGTCAAGCGTATCCCAGTCTCATAGTCTCACTATATACTTCCATCCCTCATCATTTGGCCTTACAAGCAATAGATTTTCACCTAAGAAAATACAGTAATTTTTCTACAGAACTAAGAGTCTATGTATTGGATGTACGACTGCTTATTCCCACTAATACTTTTTTTTATGTTTGATGGACGTTTTTACTTTCAATGTCAAGGGTGCCCCAGGGGCTCAAAATTTTCATCTACTTTAGCCAATCTGTAAGTAGCATGGTTTGAGGAGGAATATGTGTTTAGTGATCTGAACACCTTTGCCACAGACAGTACATGGCTAGGACATTATATCGACGATTAACTCATTGTATAGTCAGGTACTCAAGAACATATTGCTAAGTTTATTAATCATTTGAACAACAATAAGTTTAACCTCAGTTTTACATACACTTATTATCCAAAACACATATTTTTGGACGACTTTGGGAGGCAGCTATGGAGATGATGTGTGGAGGTAGCAATGGAGACAATGCGTGGAGGCAGCTATAAAGACGACGCGTGGAGGCTGCTATGGAGACAATTACATTTGGATAGTGCCTGTATGTGGCAGTCCAAAAAAGTTTTCAAACCAGAGGAGCAGTTAGGTGGTCCTCCAGAAAAATTAAATAAATTGAGTGCCTGTATGTGGCACTCCCAAAAATTGTTTAAAACAGAGGACCGGGTAGGTGGCCCTCCAGAAAAATTAAAAACATAGAGTACTATAGCTAGAGCCAGTTGGCCCTGGCAAAAAAATAGCCAGTTTCCTCTGCTTTAGTGTACAAAGAGGAGGAGAAGGAGGAAAATGAGGAGGAGGAGTGCATACATTATTCAGGTTGAGCTTCTTTCACCTGGTGGAGAATGGAAATCCAGAGAAATCCAGGCTTTATTCATCTTGATAAGCGTCAGCCTGTCAGCGCTGTCAGTCGACATGCGTGTACGCTTATCGGTAATGATGCCACCAGCTGCACTGAAAACCCGCTCAGACAACATGCTAGCGGCAGGGCAGGCAAGAACCTCCAAGGCGTACAGCGCCAGTTCGTGCCACATGTCCAGCTTTGAAACTCAGTAGTTGTAGGGAGCTGTGTGATCATTTAGGACGATGGTATGGTCAGCTACGTACTCCCTCACCATCTTTCTGTAAAGATCAGCCCTACTCTGCCAAGACTGGGCACAGGTGACAGTGTCTTGCTGGGGTGACATGAAACTGGCAAAGGCCTTGTAAAGCATACCGCTGCCAGTGCTGGACAAGCTGCCTGCTCACCTACTCTCCCTCACTACTTGTCCCGCAGAAGTACGTCCTCTGCCGCTAGCGCTGTCAGAAGGGAAATACTGTTTCAGCTTGTGCACCAGGGCCTGCTGGTATTCATGCATTCTCACACTCCTTTCCTCTCCAGGGATGAGAGTGAAAAGATTTTGCTTGTACCGTGGGTCCAGGAGAGTGAATACCCAGTAATCGGTGCTGGAATAAATTCTTTGAACGCGAGGGTCACGGGATAGGCAGCTTAGCATGAAATCTGCCATATGCGCCAGAGTCCCAACTCGTAAGAATTCACTCCCCTCACTGGCCTGACTGTCAATTTCCTCCTCCTCCAACTCCACCAACTCCTCTTCTTCTGCCCATACACGCTGAACAGTGAAGGACTGAGCAATGCTCCCCCCTACTGTCTCGCCAACATTCTCCTCCTCTTCCTCCTCCTCCACCTCCTCCGATATGCACTGAGAAACAGACCTGAGGGTGCTTTGGCTATCAATAAGAAAATCTTCTTCCCACGTCTCTTGTGACGAGCGCAAAGCTTCCGACTTCATGCTGACCAGAGAGTTTTTCAACAGGCCAAGCAGCGGGATGGTGAGGCTGATGATGGCGGCATCGCCACTGACCATCTGTGTTGACTCCTCAAAGTTACTCAGCACCTGACAGATATCAGACATCCACATCCACTCCTCATTGTAGACTTGAGGAAGCTGACTGACCTGATAACCAGTTCAGGTGGAAGTTGACATCTGGCAGTCTACAATCGCTCTGCACTGCAGAGGGGTCAGGCATGGCACATGTGTCATTCTGCCGAGTTGCAGAGCCGACACCAGGTTACGGCCGTTGTCACACACAACCATGCCTGGCTTCAGGTTCAGCGGTGCCAGCCACAGATCAGTCTGCGCCGTGATGCCCTGTAATAGCTCTTGGGCGGTGTGCCTTTTATCGCCCAGGCTCAGCAGTTTGAGCACCGCCTGCTGTCGCTTAGCGACGGCACTGCTGCTGTGCCTAGAGCTACCGACTGATGGTGCCATGCCCACGGATGGTAATTCGGAGGAGGAGGTGGAGGAGGGGTGGGAGGAGGCATAGTAGGCCTGAAAAAACCTGGACTGAGATAGGCCCCTGTGGATGCTGTGGAGGATCGTGGATGGGAAGGTGTGGTTTTCGCACGGGAGGTGTTTGGGCCGGGGTCCTGAGCAGGGGGCGGACTAGCAGAGGCAGCCGATGACACAGGGGAAGGAGCAGTGGTGTGCCCGGCCAGAGGTGAACGGCCTTGGTTCCATTGAATGGGGTGTTTAGCATTCATATGCCTGCGCATACTGGTGGTGGTTAAGCTGGTAGTGGTGGAATCCCTGCTGATCCTGGTGTGGCACAGGTTGCACACCACAGTACTTCGGTCATCCGGTGTTTCTTTAAAGAACCTCCAGACTTCCGAAAATCTAGCCCTTGCCATGGGAGCTTCAGTACGTGAAACATTTGACGCTGATGCACCAGCTCTGGTCCTGCCTCTCCGTCTGGCCCCACCACTGCCTCTTCCAACCTGTTCTCGTCGAGGACTCGACTCTCAGAAGCACTGTGTTCACCCGGCCTATCAACCCAGCTTGGGTCTGTCACCTCATCATCCTCCGATCCCTCAGTCTGCTCCCCCCTCGGACTTCCTGCCCTGACAACAACTTCACCACTGTCTGACAACCGTGTCTCCTCATCGTCCGACACCTCTTTACACACTTCTTCCACTACGTCAACAATGTCATCATCACCCACAGACTGCAACCGGTGGAAAACCTGGGCATCGGAAAAGAGCTCAGCAGCAACCGAACAAGTGGTTTGTGACTGTGGGAAGGGTCCAGAAAACAGTTCCTCAGAGTATGCCGGTTCAAATGCCAAATTTTGCTGGGAGGGGGCAGACTGGGGGGAAGGAGGCTGAGGTGGAGGAGCTGGAGGAGTGCTGATTTCGGTGACATGGGTGGAATGTGTGGAAGACTGACTGGTGGACAAATGGCTAGAAGCATTGTCCGCAATCCACGACATCACCTGTTCGCACTGTTCTGGCCTCAACAGTGCTCTACCACGAGTCCCAGTAACTTGAGACATGAACCTAGTGAGTGTAGCTCCGCGGCGTTCCCTTGCTCGCTCATCAGCAGGTGGTGTCTCACCCCGCCAAGTACCACGGCCTCTGACCCCAGCAGTAGTCGGACGCCCACATCCTCGTCCTCTACCCCTAGCCCTCGGGTTCAACATTGTCAAAATTAAAGTGTAAAATGTAAATTTTTTTTGCGTTTTTTTGTGTTTTTTTGTGTTTTTTTGTGTTTTTTTATGTTTTTATTTTTTTAACAAAACGATACTATCCTATTGCTATGGCTAGTTTCTAACCTACACTGACAGCACACAACAGGATTTTGTGCTGTACCTGATGACTTTTAGTTTTGAAAAAAAAAAAGAAAAGAAAAAGCAGACTGTGCCTAATTCAATCAAACCCCTAATAAATTTTCCCACTTAGGTGTTTGAGATGGATATGTGTGTCACTAAGAGCTAAACAGAACTTTCGCAAGACTCCCTGCAAATTCATCACAATATGGTACTAGCTGCACCACTAGTGCCAGCAAGGCCAGCCACAAGCAAATCAACAAAAAAATAAAATATATAACGCTATTGTAGCCCTAAGTAGGCCTGTTGGATTCTCGTATGGCTAGTTTCTAGCCTACACTGACAGCACACAACTGGATTTTGTGCTGTGCCTGATGACTTTGAGTTATAAAAAAAAAGCAACAAAATTAAGAGTCTGCTAGACCAATTAATAATTAAATCAGGATGAGGACACAACTACATAACCACGCCTCCCCATTAAGACAGACCAAGGCAAACAACGAAAGAGAAAACAAAAAAATCTAAATTTAAATGTCGACACAAAACAAAAAAAACTAAGAAAAAGTGCCAAATGGCTATTACTTTATATAACTACAGTCCACACATACAACACACAACCAAACCAACAACAGATTCCACAAAAAATCTTCATCAAACAATAACACACAAAACTACTACTCTCCGCTTTTTTGCAACATAAAAACAAACAACATACCAACAAAATAAACTCACTAGCAACACTATGGTGAATCCAACAGGCCAAAACCTGAGACATGAGCATGACAAAAAATACAAGGATGAATAAGACAGGTGTCATAAACATAATTTAAAAAACAAACCTTTACAGTGACCAAAAACAAAAGCGTCCGGCATACACAACACTCCAAGCTAGGCGGGTCCTATTCAAAATAATGCGATCCACAAACTGAAAGAGATGAATATTGAATACAAAGGATGGACGTAGCCCCTGGATCTCAACAGACAAATACGATACAGATAAAAACCTACCAAGCATATAGACTAAGTCACTGCGGGAACCACCATAAAATGATTAATATTAAAATTGTAAAACGACCTAGGTAATTAACAGTATAAAAAGGCGAGAGTATAACCCTTAAAAGGAAATCCAAAATGAGACACTGGGGACAACCGTATTCTACGTTTTAAGAGCAAATTACAAAGAAGCAAAGGAATCTCATTATTTGGAGTGAGCAATGATAGAAAAGCCCCTTCAACGCTTAAGGAAGTACCCACAGTCAAGTGATTAAGAACCCAAAGCGGAGCCCCTCCTTAATGAAACATGAGACAACATACGGTAAGCAGAGTGTAGATAAGGAACAAAAAAGGGGACGAGAACGGGAGAGAGAGTCGATGATTCAGCAAATCTCCATATAGGAAACATCAAAAAGCCATAAAAGAGGCACAGGCGGAAAAGAATTAGTCCTATAAGTATGGGGGAAGAAGTTTCCCTAACATCACCAAGTGCACGCACAGAATGGAACACACATTACTGGTGTAAGAACAGTAGGAGGCGATAAAAAAGACGTGGGGCGAGCAAGCTTAACAGAACTAGAAGAAGCAGTACACATCCACACAACAAAAATGTACATCGATGGTCAATAACATCCATCCCCACCAAAATACAGAACACAGGCCAGTAAAAGACCATATGCGTTATAAGGGCTCAGCTAGAGGGGGAGGCAACACAAAAAACAAGTCTTAAACCAAGATACATGGCATAATAACATTAAGCTATAACAAATGAAAAATAAAACTAAGCAATAATTACATTGACCAACTTCAATCATCATAACTGATAACTAATGGAGACCGGCCAAACAATTATACACATCCCAACTAACGATGAAAACAAAAGAACGCTTATAGGTCGCCATGCACTAGACCTAAATAGTGAGCGATATCTGGAACCACTATACGGTCAGGACACAAAAAGTCAAGCTAGCAGTGTCCAAATCGGAAGGTACAGAAATACATATGCTCCAAGGAAAACACTTCCCACAAATATCTGCCAAAAGCTCGGGAAAACTACTCAATCAAATAAATCGACCTCTTAAGGGACGGTGGCAAAATCATGATAAAAAAACAAACGGCCCTCTTGTCCTACTTTTTCCACGAACTTCTTGAAGAGCAAAAAGAAGGGCGCGCATATTGACCCATGTACACTGAAGAGAAGCAGATCTAATCATGCTACACAGAAGAACGAAATTTCTTTCATACACATAACTTCCGGAAGTCCCGCTGACACGAACCAGGTACACTAATATTGGATACTACACACCAGCGCAATTAGGTAAGATACCAAAAATCAACTAGGAGCCATAGTAAAATTCAGAGAAAAGAGACAAAAAAGGTCAAAAAATCGCAAGTCATTACATCTAAACCGAAGATTTTACTTAAGGAAAAAAATTGATCCACAAGAATGTTATAACCTGCAATAAAAAATATAAAGAATAGAAAGAGATGTTTCCACAACAAAAAACGGGAAGTGGGTGGCATCCCAATTACAAACTAATCAACAACGATTAGAATAAGAAAAGCGGTTTATATAAAAAGCAAATGCGCCTCATGCCGAGTGTGCGGGTGGAGACATCGGATAGGACCATGGATCTCATTCTGATCCCCATCCGAATTGTGCCTTCAGACCAGGCGCCTCGTTAATTTTTGGTCCTTATCCTGAAGTAGTGAGACAGGCAAAAGTTGATCCCTAGGGTAAAGGAGAGGTCATGAACAGTTGACAAATACCTAAATACTACATATGGATACATATTAGAGATGAGCAAAAAGCACTACAAAGTTACATCCGTAAAAAAAAGTGTACTCAGTATAATTCATGAGAAACAAAACTTATTAAATATCCATACAATTCATCCGAATGCTACGTGAGTAATAAGCAAAACCGTCATCGAATAACGAACAACACAACACTTGAAGATCAAAATGGAAGACTCGTCAAGCATTATTTTAAAGGAGGACCAAGCGGTCTGACAAACAGGGAAAGCAAATGAGCCAAAACAACCATAGGAAAAAACCAAATAGCAAAATAAAATGCAGAAACAACCTCCCTGTAACAGGAAATGAGAACAAAAGCAGAAACCAGCAGGTTTCGGCCTCTAAAAGCATGAAACACACGAGGATGCCAAATACACTAAGAGGCTAGGCTTAAAAATTCTAACAGACAACCATAATACCTGAACCAACCAAAAAAATATGGGTCAACAAACACACAAATGGCGATGCACTATGAAAAACCGATGAAGAGTACTAAAAACAACTAGACAATCAATCTAAAATCCCATCAAAAATTCCAAAAACTTGAAACCACGGAAACACTATAGAAAGAAAAAACGGACATGCAAGAAAACAAGACAAAGGCTAACTAAAGATTGGCATGGTGCCACACAACCCCAAATGAGACTACACAGGCATTACGTCGACCAATTTAAAAAAATTACCACATTTATAGGCAGATAGAAATCAAAATGTGTAGCAAAAAACATGTAAAGTATAATCATATATTATTGCCTGGTATACCGTCACTTAAGGACATAAAGAGAGAACCACAAGAGAATAGCTCTGATTAGCGCAATAAAAATGATATATCGTTATATAATGAACAAAAAGATTGACTGTATATAAATAATATAGTCGATACAAACAAGAAAAAACAAAAAACAGCATACAGAGATGGCAGAACATAGATAGAACCAAAAGTTTACACATACTTGTCAAAAATCCAATTGGTGGTGAATTCCCACCTTAAGAAAACAAAAACAAAAAACAACCCGCAAAAATAGAGACCTTACATAAAAACAGTCGCCTATGTATGTGATACATGGATAACAGACACGTGGAGGCAGCCAATAGGGACGACTATAAATCCAATGATTATAAAGAGAGCGACAAGTATAAAAAAAAAAAAAAAAAATGGGCCATCCATAAAAAAATTGCGCTGACTATGATTGAAAAAAAAACTATCAGGCGCGGACCAAATTCGGCGACAGATGTGCAGAGTTTCAATTAAAGTGTTCAATAGGTGAAAAACAACCAAGGATGAAAATTTCTAAAACTGCAACTGAACAAACACTCATAGAATTTGCTCTAAAGGGGGGAATGATTTAAAAGTCTGTATAGAATCGCAATAAATCAAAAAAAAAAGTACAAAAAAGGCCAAACGCAAAAAATCCAACAGCGTCTGGGGTATAGACAACATTAAATAAAGAAAAGTTGGCGCCAATGAAAGAGACATAACGGAATGGAAAAACGAACATGATGAAGGAATCGTAGAAAGGCGCAATGACACGGAAACCGCAGTGAGGCAATATTCATAAAGAGTGAAAAATAGCCATCAGAGGAAGCTGCACTAACTCAAATTGGGATGAAGCTTTGGTCCCGCTGCCAGGCGAAGCAATCGCCGGTTGTCCCAAAATCCCAGATCTCAATTCTCGGCTCTCCAAAACCCACACAATCACACTGGGCCCTGGGGGCCAATAAATCTTTTACTGAATGTGTGAAAAATATATCATTTCAAAGCAGAGCGAGGGCTAAAAACAAAACAACGCACATTCTAAGACCTTTTGAATATAAGATACAAGTGTAGTACTGCTTTCTTATAGTAATTGGCTTGGTATCATAGGTGGGTAAGGGAGACATGTAACAGATGCAGCAAGAAGCGCTGAACTAATATCGGAATAATGATGAGAAAATGATAAACGTTTGCCAGTAATAAAATTTGTGGATGACACAGCAGGGGTGGCGACAAAGTTTAATAAGATTTGATGAGGAAGCATGAAAACAACCCAAATTCTGCCTAACAAAAAAAGCATCGTTTGCTAAGGGGCGAATGTATACAGACAGGCGCTATATGGAACGGAGAAAAATTGTGGGAAGGCAGCTATAGAGATGTAGTGTGTGGACGGGTGCAATGGAGACTACGATGTGGAGGCTGCTATGAGAACAATTAAATTTGGATGCATCGCCAAATGTATGTGGCAGTCCAAAAATGTTATTCAAACCTACAGAGGCACCGGATAGTGGGATGGCCCTCAGACAGAAAAAATTAATAAATCATAGAATCTATAACCTAGAGACCAGTTGGCCCTGGCAAAAAAATAATAAGCATATTACCTCTGCTTAGTGATCCCCGAGCAGAAACACAATGAACGAGAAGGAAGGTAAAGGAGATAATCATATATTAGTCAGGTTGAGGCTGTCTGTGTCAAAAAAAACCGGGGATAATGGAATCCTAGAAATCCGGCTTTATTCATACGTGAAAAATAAGCGTCGAGCACATTGTCAGACGTTGTTAGTCGACAGGCTGTAAGTGTACGCTTATGATAAGCCACCAGCTTCAAATGAAATCCGTGCTAGTACAACACGTGTGGCAGGGCAGAGAAAACAAGACACCTCCAAGTGCTATACAAAAGAAACGCCCAGTTCGGTGGAACTCACAGTGATACTTGAAACCCATAGAATTGTTAGGGAGCTGTAGTGATCAAAATTAGGAACGATGGTATAGGTCCAGCATAACGTACTACCCTACACAATCTTTCAGTGAAGATATAGCCCTACTAGCTGCTGCGAGACGATGGGGAACAGTGGACAAGTGATCCTTGCTGGAGTGTGACTAAAATTGGCAAGGCCTGTAAAGCGTATCCCCATGCCGTGTGGACAAGCTGCCTGCTCGCCTACTCTCGCTAGGTAAAAACCCTTGTCCCGCGCATAAGTTACGCCCTCTGCCGCTAGCGCTGTCAGAAGGGAAATACTGTTTCAGCTTGTGCACCAGGGCTCTGCTGTTATTCATCATTCCTCAAACTCCTTTCTCCTCTCCGGGGATGAAAGTGGAAAGATTTTGCTTGTACCGTGGGTCCAGGAGTGAATACCCAATAATCGGTCTGGAATAAATTTTTTTGAACAGCGAGGATCACGGGATAGGCGCCTGCTGAACCCTGCCATTTGCCCCATAGTCCCACGCGCAACACTTCACGTCCCCTCACCCTCACAACTGGCCCGTCCACTCTCTTCTTCTTCACAATCCTACCCTAACATCGTAAACTACTTCCCACATTTTCTGCTCTCTTTTGCACACAATTCTCGCTCCGTCGTCCTCTCCTCATCGCTCCCCCTCATGGAACTTCCTCCGATAGGCGTGGGAACAGACCTGAGTGTGCTTTGGCTATCAACAAGGGAATCTTCTTCCCCCGTCTCTTGTGACGAGCGCAAAGCTCTGACTTCATGCGGACCAGAGAGTTTTCAACAGGCCAAGCAGCGGGATGGTGAGGCTGTTGTGGCGGCATAGCCACTGACCATCTGTGTTGACTCCTCAAAGTTACTCAGCACCTGACAATACAGACATCCACGACCACTCCTCATTTAACTTGAGAAGCTGACGCCTGACTACCAGTGGCATAGTAGGCCTGAGGACCCTGGACCGAGGTAGGCCCCGCAATCCTCGGCTTGGCAGTATATGACCAGCCCAGGGTCAGACTCGTCCCAACCTCCCAAGTTACACCCAAATGTGCCGTCATCGATATAACAGGGCCCCGGCCCGGCAGCATCGTCCACGTGTCCGTGGTCAGGTGGACCTTGTCAGAAACGAGCGTGGTCAGGGCACGGATTAGGTTGTCTGACACGTGCTGGTGCAGGGCTGGGACGGCACATCGGATAAAGTAGTGGTGGCTGGGGACCAAATACCGAGTGGCGGCCGCCGCCATGAGGTTGCGAAAGGCCTCGGTCTCTACCGGCCTATAGAGCAGCATCTCCAGGCTAAGTAGTTTGGAGATGTGGAGACGTTGAGGGCTTGGGCGTGTGGGTGGGTTGCACTGTACTTCCTCTTGCGCTCCAGCGTCGTAGGGAGGGCTGAACGCTGCCATGTAGATTCTGTATCGTGGATACGAGGTTTTTTTTTCGCATGGAGGGTTTGGTGGGCCAGGATCTGGGCAGGGGCTGACTAGCAGAGGCAGCATGACACAGGGGAAGGAGCAGTTGTGTGCCCGCGGAGGTGAACGGTTTTGGTTCCATTGAGTTGCGTGGTTTTAGCATTCATATGCGTGCGCATACTGGTGGTGGTTAAGCTGGTAGTGGTGGAACCCCTGCTGATCCTGGTGTGGCACAGGTTGCACACCACAGTCCTTGGTCATCCGTGTTTCTTTAAAAAGCTCCAGACTTCCGAAAATCTAGCCCTTGCCATGGGCGCTTCACTACGTGAAACATTTGGCACTGATGCACCAGTTCTGGCCCTGCCTCTCCATCTGGCCCCACCACTGCCTCTTCCAACCTTTCTCCGAGACCTCCCGCCTCCTTCTCAAAGCCCGTTTTCCCCTGCTCATCGCCCCCTCACTGTTCACCAGAGTCTCTTCCTCCTATCCTCCCTGCTACTCGCCCCACTGACTCCTCACTCACTTCACCACTGTCTGACAACGTGTCTCCTCATCGTCCGACACCTCTTTACAAACACACTTTCTTCCACTACGTCAACAATTCATCATCACCCACAAACTGCGACCGGTGGAAAACCTGGGCATCGGAAAAGAGCTCACGCAGCAACCGGCCAAGTGGTTTGTGACTGTGGGAAGGGTCCAGAAAACAGTTCCTCAGAGTATGCGGTTCAAATGCCAAATTTTCCTGGGGGGGGCAGACTGGGGGAAGGAGGCTGAGGTGGAGGAGCTGGAGGAGTGCTGATTTCGGGGACGGGTGGACTGGTGGAAGACTGACTGGTGGACAAATGGCTAGAAGCATTATCGCAATCCACGACATCACCTGTTCACCACTGTTCTTCCTCAACAGCTCCTACCGCAGTCCCAGTAACTTGAGACATGACCTAGGGAGTGTAGCTCTGCGCGTCCCCCCTGCTCCCTCATCAGCAGGTGGTGTCTCACCCCGCCCAGGACCACGGCCTCTGACCCCTGCATTAGTTGGAGCACACGCCCTCGCCCTCTACCCCTAGCCTTCGGTTCAACATTTTCAAAATTAAAGTGTAAACTGTAAATTTTTGTTGTTTTTTGTTTGTTTTTGTGTTTTTTTTACAAAACACAGACTGAGGGTGTTTGGCTATCAACAAGGGAATCTTCTTCCCCCGTCTCTTGTGACGAGCGCAAAGCTTCTGACTTCATGCGGACCAGAGAGTTTTCAACAGGCCAAGCAGCGGGATGGTGAGGCTGATGTGGCGGCATAGCCACTGACCATCGTGTTGACTCCTCAAAGTTACTCAGCACCTGACAATATAGAACATCCACGACCACTCCTCATTTTAGACTTGAGGAGCTGACTGGACCTGACTACCAGTGGCATAGTAGGCCTGAGAGACCTGGACCGAGGTAGGCCCGCAATCCTCGGTTGGCAGTATATGACCAGCCCAGGTCAGACGGTCCCAACCTCCACAAGTAACACAATTGCCGTCATCGATATACATGGCCGGCCCGGCAGCACTCGTCCACGTGTCGTGGTCAGGTGGACCTTGTCAGAAACGGCGTTGGTCAGTGCACGGATGAGGTTGTCTGACACGTGCTGGTGCAGGGCTGGGACGGCACATCGGATTATAAGTAGTGGTGGCTGGGGACCAAATACGAGTGGCGGGCCGCGCCATGAGGTTGCGAAAGGCCTCGGTCTCTACCGGCCTATAGAGCAGCATCTCCAGGCTAAGTAGTTTGGAGATGTGGACGTTGAGTGGCTTGGGCGTGTGGGTGGGTTGCACTGTACTTCACTTGCGCTCCAGCGTCGGGGTAGGGAGGGGCTGAACGCTGCGATGTAGAATTGTGGATGATCGTGGAGGCGAAGGTGTGGTTTTAGCATGGGAGGTTTGGGCCAGGATCTGGGAGGGGGCTGACTAGCAGGAGGCAGGACACAGGGGAAGGAGCAGTGGTGTGCCCGCTGGAGGTGAAAGGTTTTGGTTCCATTGATGGCGTGTGTTTAGCATTCATATGCGTGCGCATACTGGTGGTGGTTAAGCTGGAGTGGTGGAACCCCTGTGATCCTGGTGTGGCACAGGTTGCACACCACAGTCCGTTGGTCATCGGTGTTTCTTTAAAGAACCTCCAGAACTTCCGAAAATCTAGCCCTTGCCATGGGAGCTTCACTACGTGAAACATTTGGCACTGATGCACCAGTTCTGGCCCTGCCTCTCCATCTGGCCCCACCACTGCCTCTTCCAACGTTCTCGTCGAGGACTCGCCTCCGTTCTCAGAAGCACTGTATTTAACCCGGCTACAACCCGCTTGGGTCTGTCAGCTCATGTCCTCCGACCCTCAGTCTGCTCCCCCCTCGGACTTCCTGCACTGACAACAACTTCACCACTGTCTGACAACCGTGTCTCCTCATCGTCGACACCTCTTCTTACACACTTTCCACTACGTCAACAATGTCATCATCACCCACAAACTGCGACCGGTGGAAACCTGGGCATCGGAAAAGAGCTCAGCAGCAACCGGACAAGTGGTTTGTGACTGTGGGAAGGTCCAGAAAACAGTTCCTCGAGTATGCCGGTTCAAATGCCAAATTTTTCCTGGGGGGGGCAGACTGGGGGAAGGAGGCTGAGGTGGAGGAGCTGGAGGAGTGCTGATTTCGGGGACATGGGTGGACTGCGTGGAAGATGACTGGTGGACAAATGGCTAGAAGCATTATCCGCAATCCACACATCACCTGTTCACCTGTTCTTTGCCTCAACAGGCTCTACCTCGAGTCCCAGTAACTTGAGACATGACCTAGGGAGTGTAGCTCTGCGGCGTCCCCCTGTCCCTCATCAGCAGGTGGTGTCTCACCCGCCCAGGACCACGGCCTCTGACCCCTGCAGTAGTTGGACGCACACGCCCTCGTCCTCTACCCCTAGCCCTCGGTTCAACATTTTCAAAATTAAAGTGTAAACTGTAAATTTTTGTGTTTTTTTTGTGTTTGTTTTTTTTACAAAACGATGCTATCCTATTGCTATGGCTAGTTTCTAACCTACACTGACAGCACGCAACAGGATTTTGTGCTGTGCCTGATGACTCGTTTTGAAAAAAAAAAAAAAGAAGAAAAAGCAGACTGTGCCTAATTCCATCAAACCCCTAATAAATTGTCCCACTAGGTGTTTGAGATGGATATGTGTGTGTCACTAAGAGCTAAACAGAACGTTCGCAAATCCCTGCAATTGTCACAATATGGTACTAGCTGCACTACTAGTGCCAGTAAGGCCAGCCACAAGCAACTCAACAAAATATATATATTATATAACGCTATTGTAGCCCTAAGAAAACCGGTTGGGTTCTTGTATGCCTTAGTTTCTAGCCTACACTGACAGCACACAACTGGATTTTAAGTCCTTTAAGTTTAGAAAAAAAAAAAATAAATACTCAGACTGTGCCTAATTCAATCAAACCCTAATAATTGTCCCCTTAGGTGTTTGAGATGGATATGTGAGTCACTAAGAGCTAAATATAACGTTCGCAAGTCTCCCTGCAAATTTGTCACAATATGTACTAGCTGCAACTACTATGCCAGCAAGGCCGCCACAAGCAACAAAAAAAAAATATATATATAACGCTATTCTAGCCCTCACACGGCTGTTGGGTTCTTGTAGACTCACTCCTGCCTAACAGTAAGCTAATACAGCCTACAGCTATCCCTGCAGCAGCAGCAGCTCTCTCCCTAACGGAATCCAGACAGAAAATGAGCAGCAGCGCGGGCAGGGGCTAGTCTATTCCAGGGTCACCTGAACAAGCCAGCCAACCACTGCATCGAATGTAAGGGTTACCACGTCATGCTGGGTGGAGTGCAGAGTCTCCTGGGTGATTGGCTCGGTTTCTGGTCACCAAAAATCAAAAAGGCGGGAGATGCCATTTTCTCGAGCTGGCAAAGTATTCGTCCGAGCAACGAGCAGTTACGAGTACGCTAATGCTCGAACGAGCATCAAGCTCGGACGAGCGTGTTCGCTCATCTCTAGATATGATCTATGAGTAGTTCCGTATCAGGTAGACGGCCTAGCAGTTTGTTGAAGATGGACGTTACCTTCTCTGGGAGATTGTCATGAGGAAGATTCTCAGGTAGGCCCTTAATGCGGACATTATTCCTTCTGCCTCTGTTCTCTTGGTCATCTAAGAGGAGGGACAGACGTTGTAAATGTTGTCTGGAGCTGCTGGCCTCTTGTTCCAGGACAGAAACTCTATCCTCCAAGGAGGCAGTGGCATTCTCAGTGTTCACAGTACGAGTAGCGAGCGCTTCAATATCTTCTCTAATGCTTTCTGCTGGTGAGAGGCCTCTACTCTCTGAAGCACAGAATCCAAGTCCTGTCGTGTAGGGAGAGCCTGAATCAACTCTCTAATGAGCTCTAGTTCAGAGTGGATCATTCCTCTGTGTTCGTCTAGGGGAGGAGGTTTCATGGCTCCTGGGGCTTGCCTGCTGGCTTATCCATCCAGGGTTTGATAACTGGGCATCTTCCCCAACTTGTGAGGAGTGTGGGCTCCCCTGTGGGGAGGATGGGTCATTGTGCCCCTGTCTCCCAGTAATGGTGTCTGGAGGGTAGTTACTTACAGGGACTGGCGCCATGTTAGTTTCTGACAGCGAGCCAAATCCTTGTGCTCCTGCCCCCGGTCCCTGTACTCCTCCGCTGGCTCCTGACCTGTAGGGGAATCCTTGTGCTTTCATGCACGGAGTCCGCGCCACTCCTGGCTTCTCTGTCGGCTCCCCCGGTCCGGTGGCGTGCTGCAGGTGGAGCGGGCGCCATGTTGTACCTGACCGACGGGATGGGCGCTTCACGTGGCTGGTGTCTGAAGCACTCCACTCCGGTGCCGTGGGCTTCTGCAGAAGTCGGACGTCTCGTACTTCGTCCCCTCCTACTCCACATGCCGATTTGTCGGGGGATCGTGCTAGGGGACCGATAAGGGCGCCTTCTAGAACGGAGCTCCTGCAGAGAGCGTCCTTACTCCGCCATGCCTAAGCCACGCTCCCACTGTCTACTGTCTTGAAGTATGTTTTGGTGAAGATTTCATCGCTGGAATGGTAGACGTTATATCAAGAAATTTGGTTTCTTTTTTTGTGATGTTAGAGGTGAACTCCAAACCCAAATTGTTCTCATTTAGATCTTTAATGAAGTCAAGCCTCGTCTTTTGTCCCTTTCCAAAAAATAAAGACATTGCCTATATGTTGTTTGTAGGTTAAACATTTATAATAGGATGGGTGTGTAAAGATTGTTCCTCAAATAGGCCCACATAAAGATTAGCGTAACTGGGGGCAAATTTGCTGCCCATGGCATTACCCTTTTTTTGAATGAAAATCTGTTCTTGGAAAGAGAAGTACCGTATATACTCGAACATCGGGACCCGCGCCAATGATCCGGACACCGGAGGGTGAATATTAAGTTTTTTTTTTTTTACCTGACTCATGTATAAGACATTTTTTGTGCTAAAAAACTCGGCTTATACACAAGCATATACGGTAATTATGGTTTAGTATGAAGGCGATGGCCCCTAAAAAAAAAGGTGCTTTGTGTGTCGGAAATTTTGGGTCTTTCACCTCAAATATTGTGCTGTCACATGAATGCCAAGATCATGGGATGGGGTATCACAGTGTAGAAGGAAGAGATGTCCATAGTCAGGAACAAATAGGAATCATCCCATGTAAGTTGCAAAATGTGTTTAATCAAATCTGAAGTGTCTAAAGTAAAGGATGAGAGTTCTTTTACATATTGTTGTAAGAAGAGATCCATGTAAAGGGATAGGTTGACAGTTAGGGAGTTAATACCGGAGATTAGGGGATGTCCAGGTGGGTTATTGCTGTTTTTGTGTATTTTTGTGTATTTTAGGTAAATAATAGAGGCAATCTTCTAGAAGATTGGGAGTACTCCCCTGACCTCTGGCATCAACAAGGCATTTCCGCCCACAAAACTGCCGCTCACTGGATGTTTTTTCTTTTTCGGACCATTCTCTGTAAACCCTAGAGATGGTTGTGCGTGAAAATCCCAGTAGATCAGCAGTTTCTGAAATACTCAGACCAGCCCTTCTGGCACTAACAACCATGCCACGTTCAAAGTCACTCAAATCACCTTTCTTCCCCATACTGATGCTCGGTTTGTCTGATCTTTGCTAAGGTGACATGTATCCATGCATCTATATTGTACGACTTGTGGGAGGCGAGTCCTATTGAGATGCACTTGTGGTGGAGGTAAGCCATGGAGACGACGTTGTGAAGCGCTGCTAATGGGACAATTAAATTTGTATATTGCCTTGTAGGTGGCAGTCCAAAATGTTTCTACCGCATATCCATAGGACACCTGGGGGGTTCTCCCTCCATAAAAATTAAAACAACAGACTATCAATATGAAACTTACAGAGCCAGTTGGCCCTGGCAAAAAAATAGCCGTTTCCTCCCCTGCTTTAGTGTACAAAGATTGAGAGATGATGATGGTAAAAGTTAGGAGGAAGAAGTGCCATACATTATTCAGGTGTCGCTTCTTTCAACTCACCTGTTGGGAGGATGGAACTCTCCTGAGAATCCCATGGCTTTATTCCTCATGATAACGATCTCCCTGTCAAGCGTTGTTGTCGAACAGGGCGTTACGTTTCTGATGCCCTCAACCAGCTTCACTGAAAATCTCCCTCCTCAGTTACAACACGCTATGCATGGCCGGCAAGAACCTCCAATGCTGACAGCGCCATTTTTCGTGCCACATGTCCCTCTTTTAAACCCATTAGTTGTAGGGACTGTTGATCCTTTTAGGGACGATGGTAGGCTCATTCTACGTACTCCCTCACCATCCTTTCGTGCAAGATCATCCCTACTCTGCCGAGACATGGGTACGAGGTTAACAGTGTTCTTGCTGGGGTGACATAACAATTGGCAAGTCGTCCTTGATAAATGCGTCACGCCTCCAGTGCCTCCGGTACACAAGCTTTGCCCTGTCGCGCCTTACTCTTCCTATTCGGGACTTTGTCCCCACGTGGCAAAAGTCTACGCCCTCTGGGCCTAGCCTCCTAGAAGTCGCTGGTCAAAGTGGGAAAATACTGTTCCTCAGCTTGTGCCTTGACGCAGGGCCTGCTGGTATTAATTCATGGCCCCTCGGCATTCCATCAAACCATCCTTCCTCATTCCACTCCTTGACCTTGCTCCAGGATTTACTAAAAGGGCAAAGAGTCTTTCTTTGTGAACCGACCCCGGGCGGTCCAGAGACGTGAAATATCCCCATAATCGTGTTGCCTTTGTGGCCTAAATTTTTATGTAACAGGGCGAGGATCACGGGCTAAGGTGCACCTAGCAATGATAAACCTGCCATGACAGATTATGACGCCAGAGTCCCCACGCGCACCAATTGTCCCGTCCCCTCCCTGGCCTGTAACTCCAACGTACTCCCTCCAACTTCTACTTCTTCTTCTTTCCAATCACACGCTGAACAGTGAGGACTGAGGCAGTGCTCCCCTCTTCTTTCATATCGCCAACTATTTCTTCCTCCTCTTACCTCCTCATCCTCCTCTCACCATCCTCCGTTGATGCTCGGCAACAGACCTGAGGGTTCGGCTTTTGTGGCTATTCTACGCAGGGAATCGTCTGCCCCCGTCTCTTGTGCACTAGCGCAAAGCTTCTGGACTTCAATTGCGGACCGGAGAGTTTTCAAACATCGGGCCAAAGTCACCGAGTGGTGAGGCTGGGATAGATGGCGGCATATTTCACACTTTCGAGTCCATCATAGTGTGTGACATCCTCAAAGTACTGCGTAGGCACGCTGACATAAAGATCTGCCATCAATCTACAGTTCCACGCCCACATCCACTCATTTTTATGCTTGAGAGAGCTGTCTGTGACCTGACTACCAGTGGCTCATAGTAGGCAGGCCTGAGAGACCTTGGACCGAGTTAGGCCGCCCCTTCAATCCTTCTCTCGTTGGCAGTATATGGACCCCTAACGTCCCAGTTGCACAGACTCTCGGGGGTCCCACCAAACCTGCCACAGTTATGTTAAGAGTAAACCCCATTGCGCCGGATCATCGAGCTCAGTGGCACCCGGCCAAGGGCGCACTTCCTTCCCTGTGGTCACTGCTCCCAAGTGGGATCCCTGTCAGAATACCCGGAAGTTGGTCGTCAGCCGGCACGGATGGGAGTGATCTGAATTCACTGCTCCGGTTCGCGGGCTGGGACCAACCGTCAGCATCTCGGATCAACAAGCTAGTTGGCTGGGACAACAATACCGAGTTGGCTCGCGGCCGCCGTGCCATGAGGTTTTTTCGGCGAAAGGCCTCGGTCTTCTACCCGCGCCTATATAGCAGCATCGTCCAGGCTAAAGTGTTTGGAGATGTTGAACTTGAGCTGGTCTTGGCGCTTTTTATAGTCGGGTGTGCATTTTTGACATACCTGTACGACTGCAGCATCCTCTCTCGCGCTCCAGCTCTCTGTGGGTGTGGAGTGGGGGCTGAAACCTGTGCGCTTGGTAGACAGGTGTGGATGATCGGCGGAGGCGAGGTGGTGGTTATCGCCATGGGACCGGGGTGTTTGGGGCCATGAGTCCCTGGGGCATTGGGGCCTGTTTAGCTGAAGGACGTGTCAGTCAATATAGATCGACGTGGGAAGGGATGTGCAAAAGCAGTGGTGTGCCCTGCGTTGGAGTGTTGAACGAACGTTTATGGTTCCATTGCAAGGGCGTACCGTAGCATGCATTCATATGCTCGTGCCGCATACTGGTGGTGTAAAGCGGGTAGTGGGTGAGAAGTGGAAACCCCTGCCGGATCCTGGGTGGCAATCAGGTTGGCAAGCAACCCACCGTCCTTTGGTCGCATCCGGTGTTTTCTTTAAAGTGAACCTCCCAGACTTTTCCGGAATCTCTACCCTCTGCCATGGGAGCTCGTCGCACCATACGTGAAACATTCTGGCAACCTGAATGACTAGCGTACCAGTTCCTGGCCTCGTCCTGTCTCCATCTGCCCCACACACTGCCTCTTATCGCAACCTTTTCGTCGAGGACTCTTTCCGCCCCTTTCTCGAGACACTGTAATTTACACCCGTCCACATCAACCCGCTTGGGTCTGTCAACCTCATCGTCCCGTCCGATACCCCTCAGGTCTTGCTTCCTATTGCGTAGTCCCTCGGGATAACTTCCCTGCCCAAGGCGCCTGACAACACACTTCACTTCATAACCACTGTCGGACAACCGTGTCTCCTCTCGTCACCACCTCTTTACACACTTCTTCACTAACGTCAACAAATGTCATCATCCCCACAAACGCTAAACTGGCGACCGTAGTTGTGAAACTGGGCATCTGGAAATAGCAGCTACAGCACAACCGGACAAGTGTTTTTGTGACCTGTGGGAAGGTCCAGAAACAGTTTCTCAGATTAATGCCTCGGTTTCAAATGGCCAATTTTTCCTGGGGGGGGCAGACTGTGGAGGCTAATGGAGGCTGAGGTGGATTAGCTGGAGGGAGTGCTGATTTCGGGGACATGGGTGACTTGCGTGGAGACTGACTGTTTGGAACAAATTGGCTTAAATTCACCATTATCCGCACGATCCCACGACACCGACACACCAATGTTCACACTCCTGTTCTTTCCTGAGGAATGCTTCCAAGCACCCTTGTTTTTGTGACACTTTCCTTCTTGCCTCAACATTTCTCTACCCACCATCGGTCGCCAGTAACTTGAGGAGACATGAACCTAGGGAGTGTATCTCTGCTGCGGCCCCACTTTCTCCTCCGCAGCATTGGTTGTCTCCCCCACCCGCCCAGGCCACTGCCTCCTGACCCCTGCAGTAGTTGGAGCACCACTCCCTCGGCCTCTACCCTTATCCCCTCGGTTCAACATTATCAAAATTAAAGGTGTAAACTTCAATTTTTGTGTTTTTTTTGTGTTTGTTTTTTTTACAAAACGATGCCTAATCCTATTGTATTTCTATTGGCATAGTTTTCTAACTCTACAGCTGACGCAACACGCTCCAGGATTTTGTGCTGTATGCCGAATGAACTTTCCGTTTTGAAAAATAAAAAAAAGAAGAAAAGCAGACTAGTGCCGAAATTCCATCAAACCCACCTAATAAATTGTCACCACTTATAGGTCTTTTGAGATGGTCTAGTTTGTCAACTAATAGACTAACAACACGTTTCGCGAAGTAATGGCGCGTGGGGCAATGTCCGGGGGTATCACAACTCGTTGTACAGTCACGGCTGCATGTAGCAGCAGCTTTGCCACTACTAGTGGCCCGTAATGTGCTGAAGGCAAAGACCGCGAGGCCGTGCAAGCAACTCAACAAAAGTATGTGAGATTAATACTACAACAGCTATATGTACCCTAAGAAAACCCCGTTGGGTTCCTTGTATGCCTGCTACATAGTTTTCTAGGCCCCCACTACAGCGACCTTATCACTGTGGGTGTATTTATTTTAGGTCCCTTCTAAGTTTAGACAAATAAAACAAATAATCATCATTACGCTGTGCGCTAAATTCAATCAATACGCTTGTGTGTAATAACTAATTGTCCCCTTTCGTGTTTGGTGATTGGATCATGCGTGAGTCCTAAAAGCTAATACTATACGTTCGCCAGTCCTCCCTACGCAAATTGTCAAATATGGTGTACTGTGACGTGCGAAGCTGCACATTTCATAGTCCTCACGCAATGCCACGCCACAAGCAACAAAAAAATATATATATAGAACGCTATTTTCAATAAGCCTAACAACGGCCTGTTTTTGGGGGATATCACATCTTGATCAGCCACTCACATCCCTTGACCTAACGGTAAGACTAAGTGTAAACAGCCTAATCACGCTATCCCTATACTGCAGCACAGCAGCTCTACTCTACCTCTATAGGACACTCCAGACTGAAAATATGAGGGCAGCCACGCGGTGCAGGGGGCCTAGTCTATTTTCGCAGGATCGCCACCTAAAGCAAGCCATGCCAAACCACTGTCTTATCGCACGATGATAAGGGTACCAACTGCGTTCCTGCTTGGGGTGGAGTGCAGACAGATCTTTCTCTTGGCTTGCATTGTAAAGGTTGTCATAATTTTGGACAATTCATCGGTTTCTTGCCACAAACAAAAAATCAAAACTAGCAGCCTAGAGCTGCCCTAATTTGTGATTTCTATCTCTGCTGTGCAAAAGTATTTGCTAGCCGCGACAAGACGACAGTTACGAGACGCTAGATGCCTCGAATGATCTAGCATCAAGCTCAGGGACGTATCGTGTTCGAGCATCATCTCTAGTATATATCTTGAGTAGTTCCGTATCCAGGTTAGACACGGCACTAGCCGTTTGTGAAGATGGACGTTACCTGTTCTCTGGGAATTGTCATGAGGAAGAATCTTCTCAGTTAGCGTGCCCCTGTAATTGCGGACATTATTCCTCTGCCTCTGTTCTCTTGGTCTCTAAGAGGAGGGACAGACGCTTTTTTAAATGTTGTTCTGGATGGCCATGCTGGCCCTCTTGTTCCGGACAAGAAACTCTATCCTCCAAGGAGGCCAAGTGGCTATTCTCAGTGTCAACACAGTAGCGAGTAAAAGCCGATCGCTTCATACTTCTCTAAAATGCCTTTCTGCTTGGTAGAGAGGCCTCTACTCTCTGAAGCACAAATGCCACAGTCCTGTGCCCAGTGTAGGGACGGCCTGATGTCAACTCTCTAATAGGTCTTCAGTTTCAGATGGTGGACCATTCCTCTGTGTTCGTCTAGGGGATGGAGGTTTCATGCCGCTCCTGGGGCTTGCCTGTGGCTTCATAAGTACCTATCCACGGGTTTGAAATTACACTCGGCATCTTCTCCTCAACCTTGTAGGTAGATGCGGGCTCCCCTGGGGTAGATTCTGGTGTCATTGTGCCCTGTCCCCGTATGTGTCTCCGGAACGGGGGGATAGTTACTTACAGGGACTGGCGCTCACTGTTAGTTGCTACAGCGGCTCAATCCTTGTGCTCCTGTCCCTCCGGTCCCTTATACGCGCTCCGCTGGCTCTCCTGACCTGGTAGTGGGGAATACTTGTGCGTTCATGCACGGAAGTCACCCCACTCTGGCTTCTCTGTTGCGGCTCCCCGGTCCCTGGTGGCTGCTGCAGGTGGAGCGGCTGACGCGCCCACTGTTTGTCACGTGAACAGACCGGGATGGCTGCTTCACGTGGCTGTGTGTCCTGAAGCACTCCAGACCCACTACCGGCCTCGTGCCGTTGGGCTTCTGGCAGAATAATCGCATCCCGTACTTCGTCCCTCTCTACTCGACAATTTCGGCCGATTTGTCGTGGATCGTGCTAGTGGGACCGATTAAGGCGCCTTCTAGACGGAGCCTCCTTCATGAGCTAGCGTCCTTCCTCACTCCCTACCTTTTACCTCATATCTAATGCCACGCCTCTCTTCACTGTCTACTTGTCTTGGACAGTATGTTTTTGTGTAAGATTTCATTCGCTGGTTAGTTAGACGTTAATCGAAATTTGTTTCTTTTTTTGTGATGTTAGTAAGGTGAACTCCAAACCAATATGTGTCTCATTTAGATCTTTAATGAGCAAATCAAGCCCTCTCTTTTTGTCCTCCTTTTCTTCCAAAAAATAAAGTACACATTTCCTATGTAGTTGTTTTGTAGTTATAACATTCTATAGAGATGGGTGTTTGAAGATTTTTCCTCCAATTAGGCCCACTAAAGATTGTCTGTAACTGGGGTCAAATTTGCTGCCGCATGGCATTACCTCTTTTTCTGTGAATGTGGAAAATCGTTTCTTTCCCGGGTACTGAATGAGTCATTCCTTTAGTTGCCCGGTTATCTATCCTACCGCGTAGACATTTTGGCTTTGTTGTTAAGGTTTTCTTCGCGTTGTGCTTTGGATTAGACGAAGTGGTGCCTGGTTATACTCGAATCGATCGGGAGTCCCTCGCCCGCCGCAATGCTCCGGAACCGGAGGGTGAATCTAAGTTTTTTTTTTTTTTATCTGACTCGTGGATATAGACTTTTTTTGTTGTCTAAAAACTTTCGCTTTATACACACAGCACTAGACGGTTAATTAATGGGTTATAGTATGTAGCGCGATGGCCCCTAAATAAAAAGGTGCTTTGTTGTGTCGGAAATTTTGGGGTCGTGTGTCCCGTGCTTTTCGGCACCTCAATATTTGATGCTGGTTATGCTACTGAAAATGCCAAGATGCATGGAGTGGGGGTAAATAACAGTTCGTCGAAGGAAGAGACTGTCATAGTCCCCCCCCCCCTCCCCAGGACAAATAGGAATCATCCCAGTAAGGATTGCAAATGTGTTTATCAAACTTCTGTAAGTGTCTAAAGTACAAGGATGAGAGTTTTCTTTATACATATTGTTGTATTAAGAAGATATCCATGTAGAAGGGATAAAGTTTGAACCTGTACAGGAGTTATTCCCATGGGAGAGTAGGGTGATTCCAGTGGGTTGTTGCTAGTTTTTTGTTGTATTTTTTGTGTAGTTTAGGTAATCAATAGTGGCCAATCTTCTAGAATATTGTGAGTACTGACTCCCCCTGACCTCTGGCATCGCAACCAGTGCATTTCCTCCGTCTCGTGCATTAACCGGCGCGCTCTTCCACGATATGGATGTTTTTCCTTACTTCTTTTTATTTTTTTCTGTTTCTTGCCTTCCTGGGCCGCCACTTCAGTTTGGTTCCGTTACTTTGTTTGTGCTGGTTTTTTTGTAGTGCAATCTTCTCTTTATAACCCTTAGATGGTTTTGTGCGTGAAAAATCACATGTAGTATTATTCTCTTATCAATTTGTGTGAAATACTTCGAAGCACAGCCCTTCTGCACTAACCACCATGGCCACGTTAAAAGTCACTCAATCACTTTCTTCCCGATAGATGCTCGGTTTGCTACTCGCACGGAATTGCTCCTTGTTCAGCCGTATGTCTATCATCTCACTCGGCACTTGAATGGCCCCCATCGGCCAATCGTTATACTAATTGGCTGATTTAGAAACATTGAATTTGTTTTTAGTGCCCAGTTGGAACAGGGGTTGTCGTACTTCTATTACGTTGTGCCGGTGGAGTGTTTGAATGAATGAATATATCAGATTGCTATTTTTTTGTCTCCGATGATGTCATCCAGTTAGTCGTTGTTTACTGTGCGCAGTTGTGGACCTTGGTGTGAACAGGCTCGTGGTAAAGGACATCACTTCTCGCTGTATTTTACTTTCTGGGGCGTCATCCCTGGTAATACTTCTGTGTTTACAGACTGGGGTTGTCGACCCGTATGTCCCCTCCTTTGTTGCCTCTCTTTCGAGATTTTTTTCTTTTTTATTCTTGGAGTGGTGCATATGTACCGTTTCTCTTATACCAGATTGTATGTGTAATGGAACGTGGGGGTCTTCTTCTACTTCCTGTGAAGTCCTAAAAAAGAAGCGCCAGATTCATTTCAGGAAGGGGCTTCTTGTGTGATATATCGGCGCTAACCCCTCTATTGTGGGGGTTAATCTTAGGTGTAAAGAAGGCAATGTATTCTTGTGGGCTATTAGATGAGTGTTGTGTGTAGTGAGTATGGAATCACTTTGAGTATTTGCCTAGGGGAAGGATGGTTTGGGTAGTTCAAGATCAAGGGACAGACTTTGGTGGCTGTGTTGGATTGTGTACATGTTCATTGGTGGGCCCTGCATAAATTTAGGGGAAAATGTCCTTTACTTTAGACACTAAATTGATTTAAACACATTTTGCAATTACATGGGATGATTCCTATTTGTTCCTGACTATGACATCTCTTCCCTGCGATACCCCATGATCTTGCGCATTCATGCGACAGCACATATTTGAGACGAGACCCTACAATTTCCGACACACAAAGGGCCATCGCCTTCATACTAAACCAGAAGTACTTCTCTTTCCAAGAACAATTTTCATTCACCTACAAATGACATATAGATGTCTTTGTTATTTGGAAAGGGACAAAAGACGAGGCTTGGCTTCATTAAAGATCTAAATGAGAACATTGGGGTTTGGAGTTCACCTCTAACATCACAAAAAAAGAAACCGAATTTCTTGATATAACCGTCTACCATTCCAACGAAAATCTTCACCAAACCATACTTCAAGACAGTAGACAGTATAGCTAGCTTGATTTTACTAGTCAGCCATTACAAAAAATGCGGGAAAACCTAATTCCTGTATGCGCCATTTTAAGAATTTCTTTAAGACACGTATGTTCATATCCGACTACAATTGAATTACCTTGATAATTACTAATGCCGGACTCAGAAATTATGGATTTGTAACGGAGTACAATTCTATTACAGGGACAAACATATATAAACACATCGTACCTCATATCATCCAGTCTTGAGCACCCAGTTGTCTAGCTAAGTGATACTCACTCACCCTCACCTCTTCATATTCCTCGTCTGCGTTCACCGCATCGCGTGGCTCTATGACGCAGGGGACATCTCATTTGGCTGTATAAGACATTTTTTGTGCTAAAAAACTCGGCTTATACACAAGCATATACGGTAATTATGGTTTAGTATGAAGGCGATGGCCCCTAAGAAAAAGGTGCTTTGTGTGTCGGAAATTTTGGGTCTTTCACCTCAAATATTGTGCTGTCACATGAATGCCAAGATCATGGGGTATCACAGTGTAGAAGGAAGAGATGTCCATAGTCAGGAACAAATAGGAATCATCCCATGTAAGTTGCAAAATGTGTTTAATCAAATCTGAAGTGTCTAAAGTAAAGGATGAGAGTTCTTTTACATATTGTTGTAAGAAGAGATCCATGTAAAGGGATAGGTTGACAGGGAGTTAATACCGGAGATTAGGGGATGTCCAGGTGGGTTATTGCTGTTTTTGTGTATTTTTGTGTATTTTAGGTAAATAATAGAGGCAATCTTCTAGAAGATTGGGAGTACTCCCCTGACCTCTGGCATCAACAAGGCATTTCCGCCCACAAAACTGCCGCTCACTGGATGTTTTTTCTTTTTCGGACCATTCTCTGTAAACCCTAGAGATGGTTGTGCGTGAAAATCCCAGTAGATCAGCAGTTTCTGAAATACTCAGACCAGTCCTTCTGGCACTAACAACCATGACACGTTCAAAGTCACTCAAATCACCTTTCTTCCCCATACTGATGCTCGGTTTGAACTGCAGGAGATTGTCTTGACCGATGTCTATATGCCTAAATGCACTCAATTGCTGCCATGTGATTGGCTGATTAGAAATTAAGTGTTTAAGAGCAGTTGGACAGGTGTACCTAATAAAGTGGCCGGTGAGTGTATATGAAGATAAGATGAAATTTTTTTCCAGATTAGCAAAATTAGTCTTGTTACTGGAGTGTGGACCTTGGGGAGTCTGGTAAAGTGATTACTTCTGCTGTTTTAATTTGGGGGTCTCGAGTAGAGACTCTTTTGTGAAGACTGGGTGTCCGACTATGTCCTCCTCCTTTGTTGCCTCTCTTTCGAGATTTTTTTCTTTTTTATTCTTGGAGTGGTGCTATATGTACCGTTTCTCTTATACCCAGATTGTATGTGTAATGGAACGTGGGGGTCTTCTTCACTTCCTGTGGAAGTCCTAAAAAAGAAGCGCCAGATTCATTTCAGGAAGGGGCTTCTTGTGTGATATCGGCGCTAACCCCTCTATTGTGGGGGTTAATCTTAGGTGTAAAGAAGGCAATGTCTTCTTGTGGGCTATTAGATGAGTGTTGTGTGTATGGAATCACTTTGAGTATTTGCCTAAGGGAAGGATGGGTTTGGGTAGTTCAAGATCAAAGGGACAGACTTTGGGTGCTGTGTTGGGTTGTGTACATGTTCAGTTGGTGGCCTCGCATAAAGTTTAGGGGAAAATGTCCTTTACTTTAGACACTTCAGAATTGATTAAACACATTTTGCAACTTACATGGGATGATTCCTATTTGTTCCTGACTATGGACATCTCTTCCCTGCGATACCCCATGATCTTGGCATTCATGCGACAGCACAATATTTGAGACGAGACCCTACAATTTCCGACACACAAAGGGGCCATCGCCTTCATACTAAACCAGAATTACTTCTCTTTCCAAGAACAGATTTTCATTCACCTACAAATGACATATAGAGATGTCTTTGTTATTTGGAAAGGGACAAAAGACGAGGCTTGGCTTCATTAAAAGATCTAAATGAGAACAATTGGGGTTTGGAGTTCACCTCTAAAAAGAAACCGAATTTCTTGATATAACCGTCTACCATTCCAACGATAAAATCTTCACCAAAACATACTTCAAGACAGTAGACAGTAATAGCTAGCTTGATTTTACTAGCAGCCATTACAAAAAATGGAAAACTAATATCCCTTATGGCCAATTTAAGAAGATTAAGCAGAATTGCACGACTAATGAAGATTACATCGCTCAAAGCAAAGTCTTGAGCAACAGATTTCTAGCTAAAGGATACCCACCTCCTCTTATTTCCTCAGCATGTGCCAGAGCAGGGGACATTGGTCAAGCTGACTGTCTAAAACCAAAAACAGGACAGAGAACAATTCCCAAAAGTGATTTTAGTATTAAATTTCATTACAATATACTGCAATGATGGCAGTCAGATTAGAAATATCCTTAAAGAACATTGGAACCTCCTTCTACACAACCCCCATCTCAAGAGTACCGCCCCACTTCCTCTTCTAGTAACCTTTAAGAGGTCTCCTACCATTAAGAATCTACTAGCTCCTAGCCTTTTGCGTGCTCCTAAGCGCAAGAAACAAAATACATCTTTCTTTCCAAAAATCTTAGGTAGCTTCAAGTGTGGACACAATTTATGTAAATGTTGTGAATTAATCTCCCACAGGAAATCCAGCTTTAAATCTAAAGTAACTCGAAAGACCTTCGAAATAAGAAGTTTTTTAAACTGCAGTTCCAGCTACGTTATCTATGTAATTGAATAAAAGCTGTCATTTGCAACATGGTGAGAGAACAATAAAGCCCCTCAGGGAAAGTTTAACCCCTTAACGACCTGGCCCTTTTTATTTTTATTTCCATTTTTCACTCCCCACCATTAAAAATGATAATTTTCCACGTAAAGAGCTCTGTTATGGCTTGTTTTCTGCGTAATAAATTGCACTTCATAGTGATGGTATTTAATTTTCCACATTGTTTACTGGGAAGCAGGAAAAATTCCAAATACAGTGAAATTGCGTCATTTGCGCCATATTCTTGTGGGCTTGGATTTTACGGCTTTCACTGTGCACGCCAAATGACATGTCTACTTTGTGACGGTGCGATCATGGGGATACCAAATTTGTATATGTTTTATAATGCTTTCATACATTTACAAAAATTAAAACCTACTGTAGAATTTTTTTTTTTATTTTGTCATCTTCTGGCGCTAATAACTTTTTCATACTTCGGTGTATGGAACTGTGGGTGGTGTAATTTTTTGCAGCTCTTGATGTTTTCATTGCTATCATTTTTAGGACTGTGCTACTCTTTGATCACCTTTTTTTGATTTTTTTTATATTTTTGAAAAGTGCCACAACGTATTGGGAAGGGGTTAAACAAACACAGGAGTAATATCACAAATGGTTTCTTACAACAACAGAGCATATACAGACACGCAGCATTATATCACAAACTAAAATTATAAAGGATTTACCATCACACCTGTTGAAAACATTCCTCTGTCTACTCCTCAGCGTTTTAGGTTTTTTAAAGACGAGAGATGTTTTGGATCTATAAATTATTCCGTCCGATGCCAGCTGGTCCTTAAACTCTAGAGAATATCTTTTAATCCATTATATTCACTTAATTTCATTTATTCCCCCCCCCCCCCATTTTTTGCATTTTATAATCATCATCCACAATTCTATATAATCGGGCTCTTTGGTTTTACTATTTGTTTCTTTTAGTCACTTTATTACTTATCCCTTTCTTATAACCCATTTATTTATATATTTATGTATTTCTCATATCTATCTATTTATGTGGCTACATGTCTTTATTGGTGATTTATTCTTTCAAGAATACCGGTCAATGGCTTCATTGGTGCCCTTTCTTATTATGTTTCCCGTATGTATGGTCTCTTCTTTTAAAAAAAAAAAAAAAAAAAAAAAAAAAGAAGAAGGCACACTAGCAAGTAATTTTCTATTATTTATTTATTTAATTCTTATTCAATATCCACCTTTTTTGAACAATATAGCACTCTTGTGCTTCATAAATGGGACTGGCAATCTTTTCCAACACTGCATTCTCTCTGCGCTGTCTAAATAGCAAGCGCTGGCATCGGCACCTATTTCCCACCATGCGGGCGCGGGCGACCTGATTGATCTGCGCAGGCGCCGGCGTCCGCGCCAATATAAACAGCCAGCTTCACGGGCGCAGACATAGCAACAGCGTCTATCGCATGAGCTGTGATCGCGGCCACCACATCCCCTGAGTCAGTTCATTTTATCTAATATTCTCTTCTTCACCCACGCTGGGGACTCATGAATTATGCATTTACCAGTCACCAAGTTTACTAGTGATGAATTATTTATTTATAATACTAACACATATGAAATTTATTGATGAATTCATTAATTTATATGTGATCTATCATTTATTTATCTAGTCATTATTTGTGGTCTATGTAACTATTTATTTATTGATGAATCAATTTTTTGGGATCTATGTAATTATTTATTCATTTTTATAATTATACATTTAGTGTATACTACCATTATAGGATACTCATCGACTAATTTATCCTAGTTAAGCGTAGTTTTTCAGCACAAAAAAATGTGCTGAAAAACCCCAACTCGACTTATACACGAGTCAAGGGGGAAAAAAACCAAAAATGTTAACTCACATTCTGACGCTCCCCAGCATCCATCGCGGCTCCGACATGGGGTCCTGGCCCGTCACAGTCTTCGTGACGTCAGCCGCATCGGCACACACTATGATGTCAGCTTGCTGCTGATGTCATGGTGCCTGCGACGGACCAGGAGGGGCTGGCAGGCTATATACTCGAAGGGGGACAGGCAGGGTATATACTCAAGGGGGACAGGCAAGCTATATATATGAGGGGAACAGGACGGGTATATACTCAATTGGGCAGGCAAGCTATATATTCAAGGGGGCAGGCAGGCTATATACTCGAGGGGGCAGGCAGGCAGCCTATATATTCCAGGACTGCACAGTGAGATACTCCAGGATAGCATCTCTAACAAACCCCTCAAATATTTTCCCCACCACAGAAGTTAGACTCGCAGGTCTGTAGTTTCCATGATCATTTCTAAAAAGACTATAACCATCTATAGTAACAACCTAGTCATAGCTACTGTCCAGCCATGTCTCGCTAATACCCACTACATCATATTTGTGCTCCAACATTAAGAGTTCCAGTTCCTCCATTTTGTTTGTGAGGCTTCGGCATATGTGTACATACACTTTATATGGTTTTCCCTATCCCTATTCCTTCTTATTCCCCAATCTTATTCCAGCTCCTCCATGCACTATGACTCTTCCCAGCTTTCTATCTACACTCTCTATTTGCCCTGCACATGTGTAGTTGCCCCCCCACCCCGGTCTCTAGTTTAAACACCCCTCCAACCTTCTAGACATTTTTTTCCCCAAAACAGCTGCACTATCCCCACTGAGGTGTAGCCCATCCCTTCTGTAGAGCCTGTAGCCAACAGAAAAGTCACCCCAGTTCTCCATGAACCCAAAGCCCTCCTTCCTACACCAGCTTTTGAGCCACTTATTTATCTCCCTGATCTCCCGCTGCCTTTCTGGTGTGGCACATGGTACAGGTAGCATTTCAGAGAAAACTACCTTTAAGGTCTTTGCCCTGAGCTTATGGCCTAAATTTCTGAAATCATTTTTAGGGACCTTCCACCTACCTCTTACTTTGTCATTAGTGCCAATGTGGACCATGACCGCTGGTTCACCAGCCCCTACCAGTAATCTGTCAAACTGATCCGCAACATGCCGAACCCGAGCACCCGGCAAACAACACACTGTTTGGTATGCACGGTCTTTGTGACAGATTGCCCTGTCTGTTCCCCTAATAATCAAAGCTCCCACTACCAGCACCTGTCTGACCTTGCCTGTGCTCCCCTTACCCTTCTTACTGAAGCAGACAGTCCCCTGGTTGCTAGAGGCCACGTCTTGCTGCAGCATTGCTACCCCAGAGCTGTAATCCCCCTCATCCGCCAGCCTGGCAAACTTATTGAGGTGCACCAAATCAGGACTAAACTCCCTGCAACTCTTCCCTCTACCCCGCCTTCTACATGTTACCCAACTAGCTGTCCCCTCACTCTGCACCTCCATACTTCCCTCCCCACACCCATCTTCCCCAGAGAGTTTGTGCTCCAGGAGCAGCAAACTTAGTTCCATATTGTTAATTGCCCACAGCCTTGAAACCTGCTCATTTAGATTTAGATCTGGGCTTCCAGATGAGCAATTTTCACACATCCCACACAGCAGTATTCCCCCTCGAACGGCTGTTCAAGGAAAGCATACATGGTACAGGATGTACACTGTGTAGCATTGCCACTTATGGAGTCCATTGTGCTAATGGGTATTACAAAGGAAATACGGAAGAAAATAAGAATTTACAGTCAAAGTAACACAAAATACAGCAGTTACCTACTAAAATCCCTCAAACTTAAGTCCCTTAATACTAAATCCCACTTTGGACACTGCACACACTTAGGATCAAGGCACACTCGCTTTTCTGAATGCTCTTTAAAAGGTTATTTGCCACAAAAATCCGCTGTGCTCACGGCAACAAGATCTGGCTGCAAACCACCAAACAAACTGACCGTAGAAGTATATAAAGGCTGCTAATTAGATAGCCACACCCCAATATTAATTAGGCAGCACCTATACGGTCTAGATAAGCAAGGTGAATGCCTCAGACTTAACCAGCACTATACCTCCCACGCAATATACAGCTTATGCAAGAAAAATACCTTCAGATCTACTTGGTTGCAATAAAACCCACACAAATGATTATCAGGAAATGTAAATGCACTTATCCATTTGTTGCTGGATCCAAAAAAGTACTCCTTCCCTTAATCCTAAATCCCACTTTGGACACTGCACACACTTAGGATCAATGCACACTCGCTTTTCTGAATGTGCTCTAAAAGGTTATTTCCCACAAAAATCCACCTTGCTCATTGCAACAAGATCTGGGTGCAGTGGTTTGCACTTCTCTCACTCCTCCAGACCTAAGAACAGGCAGGGAGGAGGAGTAGTCATACTACTCTCTCTCTCTCTCTCTCTCTACGGTACACTTTCCAGGTCATTACTCATGTCCCCTCTCTTACTTTTCCATCTTTTGGAGGTCCACACTCTCAGACTTTTCCGCCCATTTCCTCTTCGTGTGGCTGTTGTATACTGTCCTACTGGCACACCTATCACTTCCTTGACCACTTTGCTTCTTGGCTCCCTCACTTGCTATCTCGTTATATCCCAACACGTATCATGGGAGACTTTAATGTTCCTATGAACACCCCCATCTCCTGTTCAGCCTCTCAGCTTCTATCACTTACCTCTCTAGGCCTCGTTCAATTCTCTTATTCTCCTACCCACCAAGGAGAGGAAACATCCTTGACTTGGTTTTTGCCCAACTCACTTCTGTCTCTGACTTCACTAGCAACGACTTTCCACTTTCAGACCACTTTCTCTCTTTCACTGTAAATAGTTCTTCTCCTTTACAGAATAAGTTCATTTATCACACATACCGGAACCCATGTTCGCCAAGAAATAATTTCTCAATCCACTAACTCCATTAACCCTCTTGCCTCTGGCTCCTCTCTTCTGGTCACCCCACCTCTTCACACCGAGTACAGTTCCTCCGCCCAGCAGTCACTTCTCACCTCACTAAAATCTTCACACTCTCGCTCTCTCTTCTGGTGTCTTTCCCTCTTCTTTCAAGCATGCTGTTGTTACTAAAGAGACCTTCTGCTCAATCTCCAAACTCCTGGAATGCCTGGTCTATTCTCGACTTTACCGTTTTCTCTCAGCTAACTCCCTTCTTTACCCCCTACAATCTGGTTTTCGTACTATGCACTCTACTGAAACTGCTCTTACAAAAGTCTCCAATCATCTAATCACTGCTAAATCCAAAGGAGACTAGTCTCTCCTCATTCTTCTGGATTTCTTGGCAGCGTTTGATACTGTAGCTCACCATCTCCTCCTCAGGATGCTACACTATATTGGCCTGAAGGACACTGTACTCTCCTGGTTTTCTTCCTATCTCTCTGACCGCACTTTCGACGTCTCCTTTTCTGGATCTTTCTCTTCTTCTGTTCCTCTCTCTGTCAAGGTTTCTCAGGGCTCAGTCCTAGACCCTCCTCTCTTCTCCCTCTATACTGCCCCCATTGGAAAAACCATCCTGGATTTGGTTTCCAATATCATCTTTATGCTGATGATACCCAACTATATACTTCTGCACGTAACATCATTCCTGACCTAATCTAGAACACTAGTGATTGTCTCTACCATCACCATCCACTAAGAGTCTATCCTAACCTCTCCATCTCAGTCTGTGGGGTCACCATAACCAACAGGCCCGCTGTCTTGGGGTTGTGCTGGACTCCGACTTCTCCTTTGAGCCATAAATTCAATCTCTTGCTCACTCTTGCTGCATGCGACTCAGAAACATCTCTAAAATTTGCCCATTTCTCACATTTAAACTTGTAAAATGCTAACTGTTGCTTTGGACCACTCTCGCCTAGACTACTGTAACTCTTTACTAACCGGTCTTCCACTCTCCTCTCCCATCTATTTTTAATGCAGCAGCCAGGCTTGCCTTTCAGACCATACGCTACACCAAGGCCTACAATTTGTGCCAGTCACTGCACCGGCTGCCTGTCTCCTTTCAAATACAGTTTAAAATCATAACCCTCATCCACAAAGTTCTGCATAATGTTGTGCCTCCCTACCTCTCTTCTCTCATCTCAGTCTATCATCCTACCCGTGCTCTTTGAACCGCCAGTGATCTTAGATTAATCTCTACCTTAATTCGAACCTCCCACTTCTCCAAGACTTCTCTAGAGCTGCACCCACTCTATGGAATGCCCTGCCCCGGACTATCAGACACACATCCAACCTCCAAAGTTTCAAACATGCTCGTAAAACCCATCTTTTTAGACAGGCTTATAACAGTCGTGAACTGCATGAATTTTTAACGCTCTTTAGTAACCCGTCCTGTGTCCTCCTCCCATCTGTTATCCAGCAACCATCAGACACCAAGTTTCAGGCTTCTCTGCAGTCCCATTCACCTAGGACTTTGTATATAAGATGACGGATGATGGCGCTATATGAATAAAGATTATTGTTATGTCAGAGCTCACAAACTGTTCTGATGGGATCTGGTTTCAGGTTTCTTGCTGGAAAACCACACCCAGAGCTGCCTTTGATTGACAGCTCTATTTCTGATCTTGGGAAAGCTGGGTGTGTCTTTGAACTCGTTTTGTCTGCAGCTGCGGTTTGAGTGATGGACGGCTGAGCCAGTTGGTGCTGGAGATGGTGTCCATTACTGCTTTATATTCTGCCCAGCCCTTCATTGGGTGCTGGTTATTCAGTCTCTTGTGTTCTCTAGTGCTCTTGCGTTCCTTGCTATTCTGTGTATTGACTTCTGCTTGCCTACTGTCCATTCTATTGCTTTACGCTTCTGTACTTTTGCCGCCATCTTGGTTTTGACCCAATTTGTTTGAGTCCGCTTGTCTGCCTGTATCAGTTGTTTGTCTTGCCTTCCCCTGTGGCCCCTTCCCCCTTATACTTTATTTGTCAAATGATACAGTATCTGGCAATGTATCCGATGTGATTTTTTATTTTCCCCCCCCCCCCCCCTGCAAGGGGCATTTGTTTCGCCGGTTCTATTGTAAAGCGTTTTTGATTTGTATCAGGTCAGTAAAGTCTTTTAAAACGTGGTGAGAAAGGGGTTAAAGTGGATCTTTGTTGTAAACAGATTTATAAATATTCCCCTACATTTTATTTTAATATGATCTAATTTTTAAAGTTGCATAATGCTTTATACTTTCACTTCACTTAATCCAAAGTCTTACATAACACAAAGTACCCACCATAGTTTTCACTTAACACAAAACACACAGTTTCTCTGTTTAATAAAAGCTGTTACTTTCAGCAAACAGTAAGCTGATGTTCAGCTCATTCTTAAAGGTCAAATGTTGACCTGGTTTCCAAGTCAAATATTAAGTTAACAACAATTATCCTGAACATTTAACCCTTTATCTTTATCCAGACAAGTACAGCAGATGATACAGAAGCAGAGATTTCCACACTTAAAGTTACAGTTGGGACAGCAATTCTCAGATATAGTTCGCACTAAGGGCCACATCTGCCATGTGTCAGCAGACTCCGGAGCCTTTTTGGAGGCAGCACAACGCTGGTTGCACAGACTTGCCAAATGCTGCCAAGTTTGTATTACCTGAAAAATCAATTACATCTGAAGTAGAAATTTAAAAATATAGTTGTGAAGCCGACTGTTAAGCCAGCCACGCACATTCCACGGGTGGGGGGTGGTATTTGCTCTCATGACTGAAAACCAATTAGAATGGACATGACAAAGAACTTAGCTTGCCAGATGTTGGCTATATGATATTCACTTGGAGATCACTAGCTGCCCACGCGCTGTTCATGCACTAATGTCACCAAAGGGGTATAATATATGGTTAACCCATCCAATCAGGATTGGACATGTATGTATAGCTCTGATTATTCATGTATTTAAGGTGTGTGGGGCCCTCCCCCTTCCAGCATCCTCTTCAAGGTGTTTTGAATATGCAAATGCTCCTGGTCGGCTGTGAATAAACTGTTCCTAAAGACTATGCTCCCATAATCTAAGGGTCCGCACACCGCATTTCCGTCGGGTTTCCTGACTATTTTAAAACTTTCATGCGACACAAATCGTGGGGCGTGGCTGTCGCACAACTCGACTGATTCGGACTAAGCGTGGGATTTAAAATTCAAATTGACATTCACATACACCGGAAGAAGAGAAGCGACACATGCAGGATATCGGGCGCACGATCTTAGTGAATCGACCCGGACTTCATCCTCGTCGGACAACGCACCTCAGAGATCACGACAGGACCCGGTAAGTAAATGTGCCCCTATGTTTCTGCGAGTGGTATTCTACAACATTTTGGTGACCCCCAACATGATCCCAACAACTCGAACTATACTTGCTGGCAGCATGACCATCTGGAAAACCTCAGCAGTGCAGGCCTGCGCAAATTCTAAGGTAAGCACTGTCTGTCTGCACTGTTTTTCCCAATGGCCACAACAGTTCAGTAAGTGGAGGGGTTAGTTCAGGTAAATTTTGTAATACCACTCTGTGTATAAAAAGGGCTACAGTTCAGGTTTGCGTCACTGCTGGCTAGTTCCAGAGCCCAAGATCATTTATGAAATTCCCTGCTGGTTGCGGACCTAATTTGGCTTCGGACCAGATTAGGAAGGGGGGTGGTTATGGTCACGCCACATCCAACTGGTTCATGTATCAGTTCAAAAGGCCCATAAACATAAATTCCCTTTTGGTTTCAAACCCACTGGCTTCCAACCAAATTAGGAAGTCAGCCATGTTACAGTTGGAGGCACCTTACCAGTGCAAAAGGCTCAGAGATTGCATAAATTACAAATAGGTGTTGTATAAGCTTTGTTACATGTGTTGTATTTCAATTGTGCTGTTAACTGTTTGTAATTGTTGTACTATGTGCTGAGTGATTGTAACTCCATGTTTTAGCAAGCAGACACACTTGTAGTTTGGTGCTATCAGACTTTACTGTGAACAGCGTGGAGGAGTAGAATCCGTGATCGCATTGTTACCTGTAGCTTGCATAAAGGAAAGAGAAAACTTCAAAGTATCATCGTTTTTACGGTTGAAAAAAAAGATACGTCCATCAAGTTTAACCCCTTAACGTTCTGCGCCGTAGCTCTACGGCGCAGAGGTGCAGGGAATGTATGAAGAGGGCTCACGGGCTGAGTCCTCTTCATACAAGGGTGGGGGTTGTTGCATATTGCAGCAAACCCCCGACTCTGATAACTGCAGTTGGTGCTTGCTCCGATCGCGGCTATTAACCCTTCGGTTGCCGCCGGTAAAGTCACCGGCGGCATTTAAAAGGCGGCGGCTCGTGGGCGCAGCCATCTATATTCCGATCGTCGCTCTCCCGAACGTCATCGGGGGGCCGTGGTAGCCTCGGGTCTTCGTTTGACCTGAGGCTAAATGGCCTCTGCATGGCTCATTGTAACGAATCATATGCAAAAATGCCATATATTGCAATACAGAGGCATTGCAGTATATGGTAGCAATCATCTGACCATCTAGGGTTAATGTACCCTTTCACACCTTTTTACATCACATAAAAAATGGAATAAAAAGTGATCAAAATGTTGCACAGTCCTCAAAATGGTAGCAATGAAAACGTCGGCTCATTTAGCAAAAAATGACATATCACACACACTCCGTACACCAAAGTATGAAAAAGTTATTAGCGTCAGAAGATGGCAAAAATTTTTTTCTATTTTGTACACATTCGTTTAATCTTTGAAAATGTATTAAAACGCAATAAAACCTGTATAAATTTGGTATCACCGTGATCGTACCGAACCAAAGAATAAAGTAGAGGTGTTATTTGGAGCGCACAGTCAAAGTCGTAAAAACTAAGCCCACAAGAACGTGACGCACGTGCAGTTTTTAAAAAATTTTTCCACATTTGGAATTTTTTTCCAGCTTTGCAGTACACGGCATGTTAAAATAAATAACCTCACTGGAAAGTAAAATTTGTTACGCACAAGCCCTCACCCAGCTCTGTACACGTAAAAATTAAAAGGTTATGGATTTTTGAAGGTGGAGAGCGACAAATGAGCGAAAAAACCCTGCATCCTTAAGAGGTTAACCAAGGAATGAATGGGGCTGGATGATGGAGAGATTTAGGGGAAACTATTCTATATAATAATAAAAATTCCTTTATTTGAATAGCGCACAGATTACGTAAATTACGTTTACACAGAAATTGCCAAATGGACCAAACTCTTTGCAGATGTTGACCCAGGGACTTGATCTCAGCCCCAGCAAGGATGTAAACACATAACCATCAATGTTATCTAGGCATAATGCTAATAATGCTAATGGAGCAGTATCGTTAGGATTGGTACCTAGCAGAGCATTGCACCCAGCTCTGTTGGAATGTATGTGACCTTGAGTTTCACCTCCATTAGAGACACAATGAATACCTTTTGTGAGTATTATAATAATATAACATTGTGACATCTCCACTACAAATCATATGTCAGGAATAACTTGAGGATAGAAGAATTAGGGAAATGGTGTCATGAAGTTTTTCTATGGGAATTTAAACCATTAGCACGTGAAGCTAAAATATTAGGTAAAGATCAGAAAGTACAACTACAGGTGCTAAACAAGTAGAAATAACATGGAGAAAATGTAAGGATGAGAAAGCCCATAAACTTATTGTAGCTCCATCTGCCCTTATCCATATGATAAACCCCCTAAATATAGTGAGCTTTTAATGGAAACTTAAGCAAATATGTAGTGACAGGCACAAGTAGGGAAATCCACCAGTAGTAGATAAAGATTCAAAAAAGGTCAAGAATAAAAGGAAAAAGTATGAAGTCAGTGAAACAAGATAGTTCCAGTAGTTTGAGTTCAGAAAAAGATGATGATAATGATCTAGACCTAGAAGAGTTAGGAGACAACTTATGGGTTAATGTTGCTGGTTCAGTTTCTTAAAAAAAAAAAAAAAAAAAAAAAAAAAATCGCCACAGTAAAGCACCTGACTTGTTTAAATAGCAAATGTATAAATAGGCAAGTCAGATATCCCTTGTCCAAGTTTAACCGCTTAAAAATTTGATCATTGCTGTGGCATCACTGGGGTCCGATCTGGACCCCAGTGTTGCCTGCAAGAACTGTAGCAATGAAAACGTCGGCTCATTTAGCAAAAAATGACATATCACACACACTCCGTACACCAAAGTATGAAAAAGTTATTAGCGTCAGAAGATGGCAAAAATTTTTTTCTATTTTGTACACATTCGTTTAATCTTTGAAAATGTATTAAAACGCAATAAAACCTGTATAAATTTGGTATCACCGTGATCGTACCGAACCAAAGAATAAAGTAGAGGTGTTATTTGGAGCGCACAGTCAAAGTCGTAAAAACTAAGCCCACAAGAACGTGACGCACGTGCAGTTTTTAAAAAATGTTCCCACATTTGGAATTTTTTTCCAGCTTTGCAGTACACGGCATGTTAAAATAAATAACCTCACTGGAAAGTAAAATTTGTTATGCACAAGCCCTCACCCAGCTCTGTACACGTAAAAATTAAAAGGTTATGGATTTTTGAAGGTGGAGAGCGACAAATGAGCGAAAAAACCCTGCATCCTTAAGAGGTTAACCAAGGAATGAATGGGGCTGGATGATGGAGAGATTTAGGGGAAACTATTCTATATAATAATAAAAATTCCTTTATTTGAATAGCGCACAGATTACGTAAATTACGTTTACACAGAAATTGCCAAATGGACCAAACTCTTTGCAGATGTTGACCCAGGGACTTGATCTCAGCCCCAGCAAGGATGTAAACACATAACCATCAATGTTATCTAGACATAATGCTAATAATGCTAATGGAGCAGTATCGTTAGGATTGGTACCTAGCAGAGCATTGCACCCAGCTCTGTTGGAATGTATGTGACCTTGAGACACAATGAATACCTTTTGTGAGTATTATAATAATATAACATTGTGACATCTCCACTACAAATTATATGTCAGGAATAACTTGAGGATAGAAGAATTAGGGAAATGGTGTCATGAAGTTTTTCTATGGGAATTTAAACCATTAGCACGTGAAGCTAAAATATTAGGTAAAGATCAGAAAGTACAACTACAGGTACTAAACAAGTAGAAATAACATGGAGAAAATGTAAGGATGAGAAAGCCCATAAACTTATTGTAGCTCCATCTGCCCTTATCCATATGATAAACCCCCTAAATATAGTGAGCTTTTAATGGAAACTTAAGCAAATATGTAGTGAAATCCCCCAGTACAAGTAGGGAAATCCCCCAGTAGTAGATAAAGATTCAAAAAAGGTCAAGAATAAAAGGAAAAAGTATGAAGTCAGTGAAACAAGATAGTTCCAGTAGTTTGAGTTCAGAAAAAGATGATGATAATGATCTAGACCTAGAAGAGTTAGGAGACAACTTATGGGTTAATGTTGCTGGTTCAGTTTCTTAAAAAAAAAAAAAAATCCCCTAGCCACAGTAAAGCACCTGACTTGTTTAAATAGCAAATGTATAAATAGGCAAGTCAGATATCCCTTGTCCAAGTTTAACCGCTTAAAAATTTGATCATTGCTGTGGCATCACTGGGGTCCGATCTGGACCCCAGTGTTGCCTGCAAGAACTGGCAGTAAGATGGCGACTATGACGTCATCTTACTGGCACAGTGCCAGCCTATGCATGTGCATAGGCTGACACTGCTCATACCCTGCAATACATGAGAATAAGATGATTGCTTCTTCATGTCCCATGGTGGAAAAAGTGAAAAAGTAAAAAAAAAAGAAAAGTAATTCAATAAAAAATAAACAAAGAAATCAATAAAAATGCCCAAAAGCCCCAAAACATATAAAGAGACATATGGCTCAAAAAAAAAGTCAAAATCAGAACACAAACCCCACATATATATATATATATATATATATATATTAGAAAGAGGAAGGACGGCACTCACCCAAATTCTGTGTGAAATATAGGTTCTTCTTTATTGGGAATAAGATCCAGACATCAACACCAGGGTACAGCGGGGAGGGAGTGATGCATGGTGCTCAAAGGAAGGCTACGGCCGTTTCGCGCTGTCTGTGCTTCTTCCGGCCTCCGTGTGGGGATTAAAATAACTCACAGGGTTATAAGCTCCTAGGGTGGGACAGACGCCCGCCCTATTCAGGTAATACAGCCAACAATAGGTTATCATCATGTCACACAAAAGGCCGGTGCCAATCAAAAGCTGCATGGACCACAAACATTGGCTAAAACTCACCTATGGTTCCTATGCGCCGCACTTCTGCTCCCATTCCACAGGTACATCTGTGGTACGCGGTAACCTCCGGACTCGGCCGGTGGCTCCGCCCCCAACAAGACGCTCCACGTGGGATGTGTCACCTGATCCTAGCCCCACCCACCGCACTCACCGGTCACATGACGTGTCGCCGCTGCAACCGCTGACACCGTCTCAATGACTTTGCGTGAGCAGCTAAGGTAGGAGAACGGGAACTTAGGAGGGAGGGTGCGCATGCGCAATGACCAGAGTGGTGATACGAAGCCTACTATCATTGTAACCTTTGTGCATTATACATGTATTATGTACCCGATTTGACTACCAATTTGAGCTAAATAAAAACCTGTTAATTAAAAACAACGGGGTGGATGGATCTTCCACCTAATCACCCAAAATGTACGGTGCAGTTTTTACAGGATCTAAGGATATGTAAACCTAGACCAGGTAAATATCAAAGCTTATAGAAAAACGCTCCAGTCGATTTTATCATTCAGCCCCACCGGTCCCATGGCATTTGAACGTATAATCCATCTATTTTCTGTTTGCAACAATAGGCGTTCCCTGTCTCCTCCCCTCTCTGGTATTCCTATGACCTCAATGCCTGCGAATTTTAGAGCTTTTACATCTCCACCATGGCATTCGTGTATATGTTTTATGAGGCGGGGGGCTCCTACACCTGTTTCAATTGATCTCAAATGTTCCCTTATCCTCTGTTGGAGAGGTCTAATTGTTTTGCCTATATAGTATCTGTTGCAGCTGCATATTAGAACATATACGACAAAGCTAGTTTTGCAGTTTATGAAACTATTTACTTCCACTCTTTGTCCTCCAAACTCTATCGCCTTTTTGGCTACATTATGCGGGCAGCATCTACACCTGCCACATCTGAAGTTGCCTTTTATGGGACCCCTTTTTAACCAATTTTTGTCCTTCTGAGCAGAAGTATACGAACTTCTCACTAATTTGGATTTGATTATGTGCCAATTATCTTTTAGGGCCTTTTTGATAAGATCTGCCATGGGAGAAAAATCAAATGTAAAGGAAAACCTCTCTTGTCCCTCTCTCTTCTGTTTCCTTTTTTTCAGTAAAACTTCTTGTTCTTTTTTACTTGCCTTCTCATAGGCTCTATCTATTAACGTACTGGGATACCCTCTTCTCTTTAACCTTTGTTTCAATTCCTCAGCCTGTTCCTAGAAACTCTCTCTTGTGTTGTTAACACGTCTTAGCCTGAGGAATTGTCCATACGGTACCGCTCTCTTGACATGACTAGGATGGTAGCTGTTGAAATGCAGTAAGGAATTAGTCGCTGTTTTTTTCCTGTGTACTGACGTGCAAATTTTGTTGTTTTTTACCTCCACTAATACGTCTAGGAACTCAATGACGTTTTCACTGATTGTGTGGGTGAACCTCATGTTCATGTCATTATGATTATTCAGGGATTTGACCATATCCTCAAACATCTCCTTGGTCCCAGACCATAGGATAAACACATCATCCACGTATCTTCTATACATTTTAATGTGTGTGAGATAGGGGTTGCTGGTGTTGTAAATATATTTACTTTCAAAAACTGCAAGGAAGATGTTCGCGTATGTGCAGGATATAGGGGTGCCCATGGCAGTGCCGTCACCCTGCACATACCACTCACCATCGAACAGAAATGCGTTGTGGCTTAGGATGAAATATAGGGCCTCACAGATAAACCTCGTGTAGTCTTCACCTTTTTGTGCGTTCTCTACTATTTCCCTCACTGCTTGTACCCCCTTCTCATGGGGTATGCGGGTGTACAAGCTCTCTATGTCGATGGACGCCAACAACCAGTGTTCCTCCCATGTCTGTTGGTTTAAAGCATTTAAAAATTCATTTGTATCCTTCAAATACGAGGGGATGTCTTTTAAAACTGGCCTCAGTAACCAGTCGATATATTGTGAAAGCGGCTCCGTTATTGAGCCAATGCCCGCCACGATCGGGCGCCCCGGGGGGTTCTCTTTTGGTAAAAAATACCATTCTGGTTTTTTAGGGAAGGGGGGTAACAATCTCTTTTTTGGACAATGTGCCTTTCTCCACATGTGACCTTAGGAATGTTCTCAATTGTGTCACGTACTTTTGTGTGGGGTCCCCGGGTAATTTGTGATATGTTCTCTCATCCCCTAATAATCTCGTAGCCTCTGCCCTGTATTTGGCACTCTCCATTACCACTATGTTACCCCCCTTATCGGCCTGTTTAATTGTGACCCCTTCGTCTTTTCTTAATGCTTCCAGTGCCAAATATTCCTCCTTTGTCATATTATAATTATCTTTTTTATAAATCAGTGCTTCCATGTCTTTAACTACCAACTTGCGAAAGAGGTCTATGGTGCCCCCTTGTTGAATCTGAGGATTAAATCTAGAAGTATTGCCCCCTTTAAAGGTTTCTTTTTCCTCAACTAATCTTTTCTCCTCTTCACTGGCTAGAAACAAAATGCATTCTCTCTCTACTTCCGTGAGTTCCCCCATGGCGAAAAAACCTAAATGGCCTATTTCTAGGGGTACTTCCACTTCTTTAGTGATGTCTTTCCTCCTGTTTTGCTCATTATGCGAGAAGAATTTTTTCAAATTCATCCTCCTTAACCCTTTAAATAGATCGATTTCAAATTCAACTCTATTGAACTGTTCTGTAAAACAAAAACTCAACCCTTTCTGTAATGCTGACACACAATTTTTATCTAAAGTCCTGTTAGAGAGGTTTATGACTAAAACGTCCTTTTTTTCTGTTGGTTCTGTCATTTCCTCCAGGTTACTTGCTTCCTTTTTTGTCGTCTTGTTCTTGCGGTTCCTCTTTCTTCCTCCTCTTCTGGTGCGCTTCCTAAAGGGACAATTTCGTTAGGACCTCTATCTGATCTTTCTGTCTCCTTCTCTTTCTGTTTTTGAAGGGTCTCCTCTGAGGCACTTGAGTCTGAGTCAGTGGTCCAGTAGTCTCTCCCGGATCGTCTCGGGTTGCGATTCCTTTGCGTGAACTCGTTCCTTTTCGGGCCCCTCTGTTGTTTCCAATTGAATATTTTACTGTTGGCGAAATCTTGTTTATCTCTTAAAAATTTGTCCTTCTTTCTCTCCTTTATGTCGGTCTGAATTGGCACTAGTTTCTTCTCCAAATTCCTCAGGAAGGTATCGTATTGTTGGGATGTCAATCTTTTCCTTAGTTCTAACTTCGTTTTGCACAGATCCTCCGTCACCTTTTCGTACTCCTCTTCGTTCCTCTTTAGTATAATCCTTAACAGGGTGAGTGCGTGTTCCAGGTGTGCCTCGTCCCATACTTTTCTGAAAGTCGGGTCATTTTCAAACTGTGAAGGTTCCTTATACGTTCTTAGTCCTCTCGGGACCCTTTTACATTCGTGGTATGACCTTAGTGAATTTATAGACCAGAATAAGCGTATTTCTTTTTCTGCTAGATTCTTCACCCTGTGTTCTAGAGCCTTTGCAACGAAAAGGATGATATATTCATGATTAGCACACTGTACAAAAAAAGCATCTGTATCCTCCCTCCCTTGTTTGATTAACCCTTCTCCTGAGACACTTGCCGTCTCCATACGTTCCATTAAACTCGGTGTGTAACCGTAATATGGTTTCTATGGTGTGCCTTGCTATCCAAGAGTGCCAAACATAAGGAGTCTTTCGATAGAAACAGATAGTGATAGCGGCACCTCCAACCACCCTTTAAGGTAGACGGCTCCACATATATAGTATCACATATACTATCATATATAGTATTACCTATTCAATCCCACAAAAAATGCTATACAAAGTTATAAAAAAAAAAAAAAAACATTTGTACTCCAGAATGATACTGGTGCAACATGTCCCGCAAAAAACAAGCCATCAACCAGCTCCGTAGCCAAAAAAGTAACACTTGGAAGACGGCAATGCAAAAATTATAGATTTTTCCCCACATTAGGGTTTTGACAAATTTAGTAAAACGTAAGAAAATATATTCATGTATGGTATCCCCATAATCGTAACGACCCGTAAAATAAAGATGACATGATTATTAGGCTCATTTTTTTGTAGGCTAAAATTTCATAGCCTACAAAAGGGGCCAAATGAGGAAACTAAAATCCTGGCAGCTGTGCCTTCCCTTCTGCGCCTCGCTGTGCACCCATAAAACAAGTCAAGGCCACATGTGGGGGGTCTCTGTACTGAGGAGAAATTATAGAACAAATTGTATGGTGGGTTTTCGCTTTTTATCTTTTGGAAATGTGTAAATGTTAGGGCTAAATGAACGTATAACCGGCACAATTTGACCATTCTAAATTTCACCTCCATTTTGATTCAATTACTATGAAGATCTCAAGGGGTTAACAATCTTCGTAAAAGCTGTTTCTGATAGTTTGAGGGGTGCAAATTTGAAAATGGGTTGGTTATATAGGGGGTTTTGGATGCTAAATATGTAAAATTTCATTCAAAACTGTATTTATCCCCAAATAAATTCTGAAAATCCGGAAAAGTGACATTCAATTTGTAAGCTGCGTGACATCAAAAGAAATTATCCAGACATTTCAAAAATTATGCAAATGTAAAGTAGACAAATGGAAAATGTTATTCAGGAATTTATTTAGGTGGTAAATCTATCGGCCTGAAAACGCAATGATCTCGAATTTCGAAAATGACAAATTATTAAAAAAATTCATAATTTTTTCTTTTTTTGGGGGGAAATAAACGCAAAACTTATCAGCCAAAATTTACCACAAAAATGAAGTACAAGATGTGAGGGGAAAAAAAATCTCAGAATCACTTTGATAAGTAACAGTGTTCAAAAGTTATAACAATATAAAGCGACGCATGCCAGAATCCAAAAAAATCAGGCCAAGCCCCCTTCAAGACGCAGCCATTTTGTAGCATAAAGCTCAGCCACATTTTTTCATTTTTTGTATTCTGACATGCTTTATTTGTTTATAACGTTTAAACACTTATTGAAATTGGTTATGACATAGTTTTTTCCTCAAATGCTGTGGTAAATTTTTTACCACCTAAATTAGTTGCTGTACAACAATTCTCATATGTCTGCTTAACATTTTCATTTTTGAAATTCTGGATAACTTATTTTGATGTCACACAAATCAAATATCGTTTTTCTGTATTTTCAGAATTGACTATTTTAGGGATATTTACAATTTTTTATGAAATTTTAAGTATATAACATTGGGGGGGGGGGGGCATTTCCTAGCACTGCATGAAGATGGATGTCTGAGCGCTACCTCCCGCTCCCAGCTATCACCTAAAGCGACATTAGCCAAGACAGTTCCGACCCCAGGACCACCAAAAGGGTGGAAATGACATACAACGATCGTACCTGCTTATCTGGGTATGGATCGCTACCTGACGGGTCAAACTGGCTCCAAAGCCCCGGCCTGCGCACATGTCTCCCCACCACAGACACGCAGCTCAGCAGCGATCAGACAGCAATAGTAGGGACAGCACCAGACCATACATCAGAGATCCAGCCCTGAAAAACGTCCGTCATGCACCAGTACCATGCAGGAGATCAGGTAAGCGAGGTTTCTTCCCCTGGAGCGCCATTAGCCTCAGTACAACAAGTCATAAAAAGGAAAGATATACAGCTCACCGTAACTTTCAGTTGCGCACGTGCTGGAGATCCACATCTGTGCCAGTGCCACACATAGATCCAAGGAAAACACGAAACTCAGCAACAGTGCTGGTTAAATATATTTGTCTTCCATCGAAGAGCTCTTTATTTCAGGTTAAATCCAATAAAAATGGCACTCAATGACAGTGTAGCCATGAGTAAGGGTGCATCGAGCACCAGAAATGCGTAGGCTTTTTTTTACCTTGCTTGCACTTGCGGGGACTATGCTTGCCATTTTTATTGGATTTAACCTGAAATAAAGAGCTCTTCGATGGAAGACAAATATTTTTAACCAGCACTGTTGCGGAGTTTCATGTTTTCCTTGGATCTAGCCTCAGTACACCCTGCTACAGAGGCGGCCCCGCTCCCAGCCTCAACACTGGCGTTATTAGTACCATTAGTGCAGGAGCAAGTGCACATGCCTCCTCTAAATGTTCCCACATGGCAGCTACCCAGTCTTAATTAGGGGGGGGGGGGATTGGATTTAACCTGAAATAAAGAGCTCTTCGATGGAAGACAAATATTTTTAACCAGTACTGTTGCGGAGTTTCATGTTTTCCTTGGATCTAGCCTCAGTACACCCTGCTACAGAGGCGGCCCCGCTCCCAGCCTCAACACTGGCGTTATTAGTACCATTAGTGCAGGAGCAAGTGCACATGCCTCCTCTAAATGTTCCCACATGGCAGCTACCCAGTCTTAATTAGGGGGGGGGGGGAAGCACTGCTGAAAGTATTTCATTAGGGCGGGAGCACTGCTGAAGGTATTTCATTAGGGGGGGGGGGAAGCACTGGCTATGATTAACCATTACCACGTAAGCTAAATATAGTAAAGTCCTAAAATACAACTAACGGTCCTAACAATAGAACTAACATGGAGAAATGAAGGATAAAAGCCATAAACCTATGTGCTCCATCTCCCGTTATCCATATGATAACCCCTAAAATTGTGAGCTTTTCAATGATAACTTACAAATCATTATGAAACCCCCAAAATGGAAATCCCCCAGTAGTAGATAAGATTCAAAAGGTCAAGAATAAAGGAAACTGTATAAGTCAGTGAAACAGAATATTCCAGTAGTTGAGTGATCGAAAAAGATGATGATAATGATCTAGACCTAGAGGTTAGGAGACAACTTATGGTTATGTTGCTGGTTCACGTTTCTTTAAAAAACAAAAAAAATCCCCTAGCCACAGTACAACACCTGACTTGTTTAAATAGCAAATGTATAAATGAGGCAGTCATATCCCTTGTCCAGTTAACCGCTTAAATTATCATTGCTGTGGCCACTGGGTCCGATCTGGACCCCAGTGTTGCCTGCAGATGGCGTAAGATGGCGACTATGACGCATCTTACTGGCACAGTGCCACGCCTATGCATGTGCATAGGCTGACACTGCTCATACCCTGCATACATGAGAATATGATTGCTTCTTCTCATGTCCATGGTGGAAAAAGTGAAAAGTAAAAAAAAAGAAAGTAATTATCAATACAAAAAATACAAAACAAAAATGCCCAAAGCCCCAAACATATAAGAGACATATGGCTCAAAAAAAAAGTCAAATCAGAACACCACACCCCATATATATATATATATATTATATACTATTAGAAGAGAAGGACGGCACTCACCCAAATCGTGTTTAAATATAGGTTCTTCTTTATTGGAAAGATCCAGACATCAACACCAGGGTACAGCGGGAGGGAGTGATGCATGTGCTCAAAGGAGGCTACGCCGTTTCGCGCTGTCTGTGCCTTCTTCCGCCTCCGTGTGGGGATTAATACTCACAGGGTTATAAGCTCCTATGTGGGACAGACGCCGCCCTCTTCAGTTAATAACAGCCAACAATAGGTTATCATCATGTCACACAAAGGCCGGTGCCCAAAAGCTGCATGGACCACAACCTTGGCTAAAACTCACCTATGGTTCCTATGCGCCGCACTTCTGCTCCCATTCCACAGGTACATCTGTGGTACGGTAACCTCCGGACTCGGCCGTGGCTCCGCCCTCCAACGAACGCTCCACGTGGGATGTGTCAACCTGATCCTAGCCCCACCCACCGCACTCACCGGTCACATGACGTGTCGCCGCTGCAACCGCTTGACAAAACCGTCTCAGTGACTTTGCGTGAGCAGCTAGGTAGGAGAACGGGAACTTAGGAGGGAGGGTGCGCATGCGCATGACCAGAGTGGTATACGAAGCCTACTATCATTGTAACCTTTGTGCATTATACTGTATTATGTACCCGATTTGACTACCAATTTGAGCTAAATAAAAACCTGTTAATTAAAAACACGGGGTGGATGGATCTTCCACCTAATCACCCAAAATGTCCGGTGCAGTTTTTCAGGATCTAAGGATATGTAAACCTAGACCAGGTAAATATCAAAGCTTATAGAAAAACGCTCCAGTCGATTTTATCATTCAGCCCAACCCGACGGTCCCATGGCATTTGAACGTATAATCCATCTATTTTCTGTTTCAACAATAGGCGTTCCCTTCCCTCCCCTCTCTGGTATTCCTATGACCTCAATGCCTGCGAATTTTAGAGCTTTTACATCTCCACCTGGCATTCGTTGTAATGTTTTATGAGGTGGGGGCTCCTACACTGTTTCAAATTGATCTCAAATGTTCCCCTTAATCCTCTGATGGAGAGGTCTAATTGTTTTAACCTATATAGTATCTGTTGCAGCTGCATATTAGAACATATCGACCAAAGCTAGTTTTTGCAGTTTATGAACTATTTACTTCCACTCTTTGTCCTCCAAACTCTATCGCTTTTTGGCTACATTATGCGAGCAGCATCTACACCTGCCACATCTGAAGTTGCCTTTTATGGGGCCCCTTTTTAACCAATTTTTGTCTTTCTGAGCAGAAGTATACGAACTTCTCACTAATTTGGATTTGATAGTTTTTCCTCTCCTAAAACTGACCAAAGGTCCACCTTCTGCCATCGCGGCCAATTCTGTGTCACTTTCTATTATGTGCCAATTATCTTTTAGGGCCTTTTTGATAAGATCTGCCATGGGAGAAAAATCAAATGTAAAGGAAAACCTCTCTTGTCCCTCTCTCTTCTGTTTCCTTTTTTTCAGTAAAACTTCTTGTTCTTTTTTACTTGCTCTCCATAGGCTCTATCTATTACTTACTGGATACCCCTCTTCTCTTTAACCTTTGTTTCAATTCCTCAGCCTTTCCTCGAAACTGAGGAATTGTCCATACGGTCACCCCGCTCTCTTCCATGACTAGGATGGTAGCTGTTGAAATGCAGTAAGGAATTAGTCGCGTTTTTTTCCTGTGTACGGACGTGCAAATTTTGTTGTTTTTACCCTCCACTAATACGTCTAGGAACTCAATGACGTTTTCACTGATTGTGGTGGGTGAACCTCAGTTCATGTCATTATGAATTATTCAGGATTTGACCATATCCTCAAACATCTCCTTGGTCCCAGACCATAGATAAACACATCATCCACGTATCTTCTATACATTTTAAGTGTGTGAGATAGGGGTTGCTGGTTTGTAAAATTATTTACTTTCAAAAACTGCAAGGAAGATGTTCGCGTAGTGTGCAGGATATAGGGGTGCCCTGGCAGTGCCGTCACCCTGCACATACCACTCACCATCGAACAGAAATGCGTTGTGGCTTAGGATGAAATATAGGGCCTCACAGATAAAACCTCGTGTAGTCTTCACCTTTTTGTGCTTTCCTACTATTTCCCTCACTGCTGCTTGTACCCCCTTCTCATGGGTATGCGGGTGTACAAAGCTCTCTATGTCCGATGGACGCCAACACAACCAGTGTTCCTCCCATGTCTGTTGTTTAAAGGCATTAAAAATTCAATTTGTATCCTTCAAATACGAGGGGATGTCTTTTAAAACTGGCCTCAGTAAACCAGTCGATATATTGTGAAAGCGGCTCCGTTATTGAGCCAATGCCCGCCACGATCGGCGCCCCAGGGGTTCTCTTTTGGTAAAAAATACATTCTGGTTTTTTAGGGAAGGGGTAACAATCTCTTTTGTGACAATGTGCCTTTCTCCACATGTGACCTAGGAATGTTCTCAATTGTGTCACATACTTTTGTGTGGGTCCCCGGGTAATTTGTGATATGTTCTCCTCATCCCTAATAATCTCGTAGCCCTCTGCCTGTATTTGGCACTCTCCATTACCACTATGTTACCCCCCTTATCACCTTTTATTGTGACCCCTTCGTCTTTTCTTAATGCTTCCAGTGCCAAATATTCCTCCTTTGTCATATTATAATTATCTTTTTTTATAAATCAGTGCTTCCATGTCTTTAACTACCAAACTTGCGAAAGAGGTCTATGGTCCCCCTTGTTGAATCTGAGGATTAAATCTAGAAGTATTGCCCCCCTTTTTAAAGGTTTCTTTTTCCTCAACTGTCTTTTCTCTTCTTCACTGGCTAGAAACAAAATGCATTCTCTCTCTTACTTCCGTGAGTTCCCCCATGGCGAAAAAACCTAATGGCCTATTTCTAGGGGTACTTCCACTTCTTTAGTGATGTCTTTCCTCCTGGTTTTGCTCTATGCAGAAGAATTTTTTCGAATTCATCCTCCTTAACCCTTTAATAGATCGATTTCAATTTCAACTCTATTGAACTGTTCTGTAAAACAAAAACTCAACCCTTTCTGTAATGCTGACACCAATTTTTATCTAAAGTCCTGTTAAGAGGTTTATGACCAAAACGTCCTTTTTTTATGTTGGTTCTCTGTCATTTCTCCTCCGGTTACTTGCTTCCTTTTTTGTCGTCTGTTTCTTCTTGTTCTTGCGTTCCTCCTCATTACTTCCTTCCTCCTCTTCTGGTGCGCTTCCTAAAGGGACAATTTCGTTAGGACCTCTATCTGATCTTTCTGTCTCCTTCTCTTTCTGTTTTTGAAGGGTCTCCTCTGAGGCACTTGAGTCTGAGTCGTGGTCCAGTAGTCTCTCTCCCGGATCGTCCTCGGGTTGCGATTCCTTTGCGTGAACTCGTTCCTTTTCGGGGCCCCTCTGTTGTTTCCAATTGGATATTTTACTGTTGGCGAAATCTTGTTTATCTCTTAAAAATTTGTCCTTCTTTTCTCCTCCTTTATGTCGGTCTGAATTGGCACTAGTTTCTTCTCCAAATTCCTCAGGAAGGTATCGTATTGTTGGGGGTGTCAATCTTTTTCCTTAGTTCTAACTTCGTTTTGCACAGATCCCTTCCGTCACCTTTTCGTACTCCTCTTCCGTTCCTCTTTATAATCCTTAACAGGGTGAGTGCGTGTTCCAGGTGGTGCCTCGTCCCATACTTTTCTGAAATTCGGGTCATTTTCAAACTGTGAAGGTTCCTTATACGTTCTTAGTCCTCTCGGGACCCTTTTACATTCGTAGTATGACCTTAGTGAATTTATAGACCAGAATAAGCGTATTTCTTTTTCTGCTAGATTCTTCACCCTGTTTTTCTAGAGCCTTTGCAACGAAAAGGATGAATATATTCATGATTAGCACACTGTACAAAAAAAGCATCTGTATCCTCCCTCCCTTGTTGTTGATTACCCTCTCTGAGACACTTGCCGTCTCCATACGTTCCATTAAACTCGGTGTGTAACCGAATATGGTTTCTATGGTGTGCCTTGCTATCCAAGAGTGCCAAACATAAGGAGTCTTTCAATAGAAACAGATAGTGATAGCGGCACCTCCAACCACCCTTTAAGGTAGACGGCTCCACATATATAGTATCACATATACTATCATATATAGTATTACCTATTCAATCCCACAAAAAATGCTATACAAAGTTTATAAAAAAAAAAAAAAACTTGTACTCCGAATGATACTGGTGCAACATGTCCGCAAAAACAACCCATCAACCAGCTCCTTAGCCAAAAAGTACACTTGGAAGACGGCAATGCAAAATTAATAGATTTTTCCCCACATTAGGGTTTTTGACAAATTTAGTAAACGTAGAAAATATATTCATGTATGGTATCCTCATAATCGTAACGACCCGTAAATAAAGATGACATGATTATTAGGCTCATTTTTTTGTGCTAAAATTTCATAGCCTACAAAAGGGCGCCAAATGAGGAAACTAAAATCCTGGCACTGTGCCTTCCCTTCTGCGCCTCGCTGTGCACCCATAAAACAAGTCAGGCCACATGTGGGGGGTCTCTGTAATGAGAGAAATATAGAACAAATTGTATGGTGGGTTTTTCGCTTTTTATCTTTTGAAATTGTAAATGTTAGGGCTAAATGAACGTATAACCGGCACAATTTGACCATTCTAAATTTCATTCACCTCCATTTTATTCAATTACTATGAAGATCTCAAGGGGTTAACAATCTTCGTAAAGCTGTTTCTGATAGTTTGAGGGTGCAAATTTGAAAATGGGTTGGTTATATAGGGGGTTTTGGGATGCTAAATATGTAAAATTTTCCAACTGTATTTATCCCAAATAAATTCTGAAAATCCGGAAAAGCTACATTCATTTGTAAGCTGCGCGACATCAAAAGAAATTATCCAGACATTTCAAAAATTATGCAAATGGAAATGTTATTCAGAATTTATTTAGGTGGTAAATCTATCCGGCCTGAAAACGCAATGATCTCGAATTTCGAAAATGACAAATTATTCAAAAAATTCATCATTTTTTCTTTTTTTGGGGGAAATAAACGCAAAACTTATCAGCCAAAATTACCACACAAAATGAAGTACAAGATGTGAGGGGGAAAAAATCTCAGAATCACTTTGATAAGTACAGTGTTCAAAAGTTAAACAATAAAAGCGACGCATGCCAGAATCCAAAAAAAATCAGGCCAAGCCCCCTTAAGACGCAGCCATTTTGTAGCATAAAGCTCAGCCACATTTTTTCATTTTTGTATTCTGACATGCTTATTTGTTTATAACGTTTAAACACTTATTGAATTGGTTATGACATAGTTTTTTCCTCAAATGCTGTGGTAAATTTTTTTACCACCTAAATTATGGTTGCTGTACAACAATTCTCATATTTCTGCTTAACATTTTCATTTTTGAAAATTCTGGATAACTTATTTTGATGTCACACAAATCAAATCGTTTTCTGTATTTTCAGAATTGACTATTTTAGGGATATTTACAATTTTTTTGAAATTTTAAGTATATAACATTACTGGGGGGGGGGGCATTTCCTAGCACTGCATGAAGATGGATGTCTGAGCGCTACCTCCCGCTCCCAGCTATCACCTAAAGCGACATTAGCCAAGACAGTTCCGACCCCAGGACCACCAAAAGGGTGGAAATGACATACAACGATCGTACACCTGCTTATCTGGGTATGGACCGCTACCTGACGGGTCAAACTGGCTCCAAAGCCCCGGCCTGCGTCACATGTCTCCCCGCCACAGACACACGCAGCTCAGCAGCGATCAGACAGCAATATAGGGACAGCACCAGACCATACATCAGAGATCCAGCCCTGAAAAACTCCGTCATGCACCAGTACCAGCAGGAGATCAGTAAGCGAGGTTTCTTCTTCCCCTGGAGAGCCATTAGCCCTCAGTACAACAAGTCAGAAAAAGAAAGATATACAGCTCAACCGTAACTTTCAGTTGCGCACAGTGCTGGAGATCCACATCTGTGCCAGTGCCACACATAGATCCAAGGAAAACACGAAACTCAGCAACAGTGCTGGTTAAATATATTTGTCTTCCATCGAAGAGCTCTTTATTTCAGGTTAAATCCAATAAAAATGGCACTCAATGGAAGTGTAGCATGAGTAAGGGTGCATCGAGACCAGAAACGCGTAGGCTTTTTTTTTACCTTGCTTGCACTTGCGGGGACTATGCTTGCCATTTTTATTGGATTTACCTGAAATAAAGAGCTCTTCGATGGAAGACAAATATTTTTAACCAGCACTGTTGCGGAGTTTCATGTTTTCCTTGGATCTAGCCCTCAGTACACACACCTGCTACAGAGGCGGGCCCCGCTCCCAGCCTCAACACTGGCGTTATTAGTACCATTAGTGTCCAGGAGCAAGTGCACATGCCTCCTCTAAATGTTCCCACATGGCAGCTACCCATCTTAATTAGGGGGGGGGGGGAAGTACTGCTGAAGGTATTTAATTAGTGTGGAAGCACTGCTGAAGGTATTTCATTAGGGGGGGAGCACTGCTGAAGGTATTTTATTAGGGGGGGGGAAGCACTGCTGAAGGTATTTCATTAGGGGGGGAAACACTGCTGAAGTATTCATTAGGGGGGGAAACACTGCTAAAGGTTTTTCATTAGGGGGAAACACTGCTAAAGGTTTTTCATTAGGGGGGGAAACACTGCTGAAGATATTTCTTTAGGGGGGAAGCACTGCTGAAGATATTTCATTAGGGGGAAGCATTGCTGGGGGCATTATATGGGGGAGAAGAGCTGAGTGCATTTTATTAGGGGTGGGGAGCACTACTGAAGGGAATAATATGGGGGAGCACTACTAGGAGCATTTCATTAGGGGGAAGGCACTGCTGGGGACATTTAATTAGGGGGGGAAGCACTGTTGGGGCATCTCATTGGGGAGAAAGCACTGCTAGGGGCATTTCGTTATGGGGAAGCACTGCTGGGGGTATTTCATTTCTTCGTATCTTATATAAATGTATATGTATTTGTGGGGTACACCATCATTTTTCCAATGACCATGGTAAGAGAGTCACCTAGCCCCAGTCCCTGGAAAAAATTTAGTTGCAGCCGGTCCCCAGATACAAAAAAGTTGGGAAATACTACCCTAGTGAACACAGTGGAGAGTCTGAAGGCGGCCCATGACTATCCCAGGTCCTATGTAGTCCAGCTGCGCAAGACAGTTTCCCACCAAACCTATGCTATACGAGACATGAACCGTCACATCGCAGACCTAGACAACCAGGGCAGCCATAATAACATCAGAGTGCTGTGAGTCCCTGAGCCCAGAGGACATGAGAAGGTGAAAGAGGCCCTCGAAACGATCTTCAACGGTATACTGGGCGAACCAGAGTCACATAAAATCAAATTTGACAGAGCCCATTGGGCACTGGGGGCAAGAGGATCCGCTGTAAGACCAAGAGACATAATCTGTTGTGTATTTTTTTTTTTAACCAGCCTTTTTAATTTTATTTTACTTCACAAATATATAAATATTGACCCCTCTTGAGTGTCTACTTATATAAAAGATGTACAAAATTTTCTTCATCATTACAAAAAGCAACATTACAGTAAAATCTTATATTTATATATAAAACCCCCAAACCCCCTCCATCCTTTTTACTCCACCCTGGTGTCTGAAGTCCACTAGAATTTTTCACTCCTCTCTTTTCTACTATAATTGTGTCATAAAAGGCAACCTTTTCTTCCTGGGAAAATATGCAACTTACAATTAGTAGCCAATTATGTTCCCACTGGTTTGCATTATCTTTTTTATATTTCCTTTTTGTGACTTTGAAAATATAAATATTCCATCCACTTTCTCCTGACTTCATTGTCGGGATATCATTGTCGGTATATGTATTGATATCCATTCCATCATAAGGACTCTATTTACTGCTGTATCATAAGATAAGATCATAAAAATTTATCAGTTCTTCCGTGTGCTTAATGTACTTAGATTTGTAATAATGAAATATACATCGCCATACATCAAATGTAATTGGTTCTCTAAAGATGTAGCTTACATACTGTTCCGCCATGTTCCATAAATTCCTAACTGCTGGGAACTGCCATAAGCAGTGTATTACTTTTGCATTTACTTCTCCACATTTAAGACATTCATTCTTATAGCCTAGAATATTTTTCCCATAAGGGACATTACATGCCCGGTATGCCGTTATTGATATCTTCCATTTCATTTCTCTTAGTATTTCTGAACAGGTCATATTCTGTGTGTTCCTCCAACCTTTCAGAATCCCAAATTTTACCTAATCTTCTGAGATATTATCCATTATGTCTCCAGACCACTTCCTAGCTATTTTCCCCTTAAACCCTTACCGACGCATGCCGTAAAGGCAGGAGCTGAGAACTAAAGGATCATGGGACCTGTAGTTTCCAGTGGCAGCCATCTTGGTGATAACTCTGCATACTTTAGAGACGCCACCCGATCTATCAAAATATAAAAACGGTTACGGCCGGCGGTGACCTCCGAGGCGGGAAATGGCGCCCAAAGTCCGAAATGCGACTTTTACACCTTTTTACATAACATAAAAAATGAAGGAATTTTTTTTCAGCTTTGCAGTACATGGCATGTTAAAATAAATAACATTACGGGAAAGTAAAATTTGTTACGCACAAAATAAGCCCTCACACAGGTCTGTACACGGAAAAATGAAAAAGTTATGGATTTTTGAAGTTGGAGAGCGAGAAATGAGGCGAAAAACCCTCCGTCCTTAAGGGGTTAAGAGCTATGGTGTTTCAACCAAAGAGAAATTATCTTACAACTCCGGATGCCAGAGAAGGATTAGACCTGCATCTCTAGGAATGCAAATGATACAGATGTCTTCTATTTCCTGCAATATTTTATCCAAAAACGGCTCTATGACTTGGCACTCCTACCAAATGTGTAAATAAGAGCCCTCTTCTCCTCTGCACCTCCAACAAGTCGGTGGGATTTCGGGGTTAAGCTTATATAAGAGGTTTGGCATCTTTACCATCAGATAATAATTTGAACAAATTCTCTTGAATTCTGATGCACCTGTAAAACCCTATATAAGTTTCTGCCTCCGTGAACTCCTCCCCCAGCTCCCTCTCCCACTGTACATAAGGTATGGTGGTTTCTTCATGTGGGCCAGAGAGGTCATTGTGTGGTATATCAAAACTACTCTCCAAAGCTTAGGCCTCCATTCGTGTCAACGGTTGGAGGGGCTGGTAGATATCACTAAGAGCTGTCACTACCTACTTTATAAAATGCTTCTGGATGAAGTCTGAGATTCTACATTCTTTACTTATACACGTAACAATTTGTCCCAATATGAGATTGTTGGACAACATTTTTTGTCTATTAAAAATGTGATAAGATTCTCTGGGGTGAAAGTAGAAAGGTTATTAAATACTGGTCTTACATGTAACATTTTTTACATTACCTCAATGGGGCCCTGAACCAATATGCCTTGCTTGCCTTCTATAACTTTCAGGTTGTCTATACCCCAAAGGAGCAACTGGTTATTAACCGTAAGTTGTGACCTTTCTAGGTCAAGATACAGATTCTTACAAACATGGGAAAGATTGATCCCTCCCTCACAGTGGCAGCCATCTTGGTGATAACTCTGCATACTTTAGAGACGCCATAAATTTTGTAAATCATAAAATCAAACTATTTAAGCTCCATTTTCTGGCTAAGGACTAAGGAGTTTTGTTATAGTCATTTATTTATATCATCATGGGAATTTGTCAGAAGTTGTCAATTTGTCAAGTGTCAGAAGTTCATATTCTCGGAATACTCCTTTAAGCACAACATTTCTTTCCCCAAAAATTTTTTCTAACCAAAAAAAAAATTGTGTAGAGCACGATGTTGATGAACTATACCTCCCAGATGTAAGTGATATATAATTTACATCACTGTTTGTCAAACTTACTTATCACCAACGCTTGTGTTCAGCTTAATGACCAGACTCGATTTTTCGAATCTGACAAGTGTCACGATAATTGATTATAACTTCAAAATGCTTTGCAATATTCTTCCTGTATATGTTAGAGTTTTCTAGAATGGGATAAGGAAAACCATGCCTCTTTTAGCTACCTTTTAAGGCAGCTCTCTTGACATCAAGCATGACCTACAAGAGGCCTTAGTATTACAACCAAACCATTATACCTATTCCACAAGGAACAGACTCCCAACTGTAGACAACACGGTTTAGACCTGATTGGGTCATCTGAGTACAGTGTAGGGAACTGGCTTGGCTGGGTGAGAGGCTTGTGACTACTAGGTTCAGGAAGTAAGAGTTCTCCTTACAGATCGTGCCAATTAAGGCCACCATGTAGGCCTCTTGTAGGTCATGCTTGATGTCAAGGGAGCTGCCTTACAAGGTAGCTAAAAGAGGCATGGTTTCCTTATTCCATTCTGGAAAACTTTGCATATTCTCTCAGAATCCCCCTAGGGGAGCATCCAGGGCTATTAAGACTCCACACGCCTACATGGAAATTGGCACTCTCTGTAAGGAGAAATCTTACTTATCTTAACATATCCAGGTGATTTTGAGATTGTACTTCATGCTAGTTGTAAAATTTAAGTGATAAGTTTTGCGTTTCACTTTGGAAAAAAAAAAAAAACTAGAGTAATGTAAATAACGGAGCCATGTTTGACGTGTCATTCCAGCGCAGCTGCGCTGGCTTTTATGCAACAGAAATCAGGGGGCCTGCCATCAGATGATCTGACTGAGCGCAGGATTTAACTTTCAAATTGTGTCGCAAGACAATGCACCACAAAGAAAAAGGTGAATTCCGTCTGACCTAAGCGGGGAAGCGACACACGCAGGATATATGGCGCACAATCTTAGTGAATCGCTGCTCAGTGCATAATCGCCGGACAATGCACTTTCTGTGACCTCCTCCAGACAGGTAAGTAAATGTGCCCCAATATGTTTAAAACCATTTAATTTATAGCAGTGTCCTATCTATTGGCAGAACTCGTATAGACTTCTATGGGTCCGTGGATTGCATGCACAGCAATATGAATAAATAATCTGAGCGGATTTCTCAGCATATTGCGGTGAAATCTGCCCAGAAAAATTTTTGAATCAAGCTGATTTTATCTGCCGCGAATTTAGCAGAATATAAAATCTGCTGTACAGGGTAATTGATCAGTACCGCTTTTTTCCGTAAATAAGACCCCTCCAACAGGCCTCATCTCGAGCTCCCCTAGAATAAATGCTTTACTTTTGGGGGAGGTCGTATATTATGTTATATTTTTTTCAGGGGTGTTTCAGGGGGCTTTTTTGGGGGGGGAAACACTGCATAAACTAGAATCTGATGCTGACGTGATTTCACAACTCTGTGTATAATGACACATCCTGAGGTGAACGGTGGGTCCAGGATTCATGCCTGCCATAATGCCTGCAGTTACAAGCTACTGCAGAGCAGCAGCCCAGCCAGGGGGTTCTGGAGTGTCCTGCAGGCAGATGGAAATGGTGCTTGTCGCGACTTGACGCAGGTCCCGAGTCAGTGAAGCAGACAGTAGGATGATGAAGGCAGTGACAGGAAATGTAGTCTTGAGCAACATGCCACTCATCACTGCCGCCAATGGGGACTAGAACAGTCGAAAACTACCAATACCAACGTGCACCTCAACCAGCACACGCAGCACACGCGGCACACGCATCCATCCAATTGACAGCAGGGGCGCAACCAGCAGACATACACACACATATGCATATAGAAAAACAGTGGAATCGGCACTCACCAGTATTTCTCCTTTTCAATGCTGTTTTATTGGTGCATACTTACAAAGAGCATTTCATAAGTGAAGTTGATCGAGGTAAGTCGGTGAGGGAGGACATGCATAGACTCACAAGACAATCAAACACATGACAGCTGTTTCGTGCTACCTGCGCTTCATCTGACCTGTTTGCTGAAACACTTAAAACACAATGGCTATTTAAACTGTTCTGCTCCTCCCTTTCCTGTTGAGCAGCACTCCTATTGGTGCATTGGCAATGTCAGTAAACAAAGCAATAACAAAGTGGAAACTCACCCTAGTATTCTACATACATTATCCCTTACATGGCAGCAAGGCTGAATTATGTGTGCAGTAACACGAGTTGCAGGGGCCATCCCTGGTGGCATGCGTCCCCAGGGAGCATGCAGGAGTGCGGTGCCATCCCCAAGATGGCGGCGGCGCACAGTGTGTGCTGCTGCGTTGCGCCAACAAAGGGACGGACTACGTCCTAGGCCACGCCCCCCGTGGGCGCCTGCCAGGGTTTTTTTCCCCTGGTCTCGCAATACACTGGACACTGCGTATATGGGAACGGCGGTCGCCGTTATATGGTTCCCTTGGAATCCATGTGGTAGTATTCTTACTGGTGAGCTCTGTTCTAGCATTGCTGTGGAGTGCATCTTTATTATAAGTTTGGTGTCATTTGCAGTTTTACTACTGGTTGATAGGGGGGGCATATTGCGTTATTATAGCCAAAGACATGTGAACTGTTAAAAAATACTGATCTGTATTATGGTGCAACATTCTTATGGGAGAGGAAATGTCCCCAATTCGAGGCATTTTGTGCCTCTGGGGTGTCCCCTCCCAGAAGTATTTTATGCACAGTGTACATAAGAAAAAGGGAAATATATTTCTTATTTGGCAAGATGGAGTACTAAATACATCTTTTGTCTGGCCGTGTTTCCAGAAAATGTAAAGAAAGACACTGATATCTAGCTTGTCATTAAGACCTGCGGGTCCCAGGGCTCCTGTCCTTAAGATCCATCTGCCCTCTTTTTGCAGAAGCGTGCGCTGCCTATCCCCTCCTTTTTTCATGACAGGGACACGTTCAATACCTGTGATTTTAAGAGATCGTGGGTCTGAATCATGGTGCATCCCAACATGTTCTATTAACCTCGGAGCCCCGTTACCTGTCTTTATTGATCTAAGATGCTTGCTAAATGGGGTATTCATCTTCCTTATGGTCTTCCCAATATAAAATCTTTCGCATGTGCATGAGTTCACATAGACCACAAAATCTGTCCTACATGTGATGAGTTGTTTAATTTTAATCTCCTGCCCTCCACACTGGAATTTCTTGGTTTTAATGAATTATGAACAATAACTGCAATTCCCGGATGGGTAGTTGCCTTTTGGGGCACTCTTCTCCAACCAATTATCAGCCTTCGGATCTAATCAGCTGGTGACTAACTCGGATTTGATAGTTCTTCCTTTACGGAATGTGATTAGGGGGCCTCTGGCTGCTGTTTCTGTGCCAGTTAGATTTTATTGCTTTTTTAATTATTTCCGCTTGAGGAGTGTAGGTAAAGGAAAAAACGAATCTTTCTTCCTTCTGCATTTTACTTTTTGTTCATGTTGTTTTGACTGTATGTCTTAATTCCCTGTTCTTTTTCACCCTTTGGATTCACAAGAGTTAAAAAAAGAGATTATCCTCTAGAGGGTACCCTGACATACTAATAGAGGAAGCTTTCCAAACGCCCCAAAAGAAGCCAAACCAGGCGAAACCCAGGGTCGGACGAGAACGTGCAGCTGGCGTCCCATATTGAAGTTCTATATGTGCATTTTTATCGCTCTTTTGTGAGTATGTTTTTAACCTAAATAAATGCTGAGTGTTAAACGGTACTACGTTATCTGCGGGTGAATTTCTTCCAGCGATCTACTGCAACATATGTTGCAAACATAGGAGATCACAAGCAAGTGTTGGTCTGAATAGCGGTATATTCTTATCGGAGGATTTAGGAATTTGTGCTGGAGGAGTGTGAACTACTCTATTTTGTCAGTGACATTTTGGAAGAAGAAGGACACACGGAAGCAAGAGAATGGGGAGCTCCGGTCAGAACTTATTTTCTATGTTTTACAATTTGGGTTTACTGGATCAACCCTTGACTGTTGTAGCTCCATGAGAGAGGTGTGCAGCACATAGCTGTTATTGCTGTATTTTTTGCTTTATATATATAGTGCACACAGATTACGCAGCGCTGCACAGAGTTTTCTAGATCAGTCCCAGTCCCCATGGGGCTCACAATCTATTCAACCTTCCAGTAATTTTTTGGCGTGTGGGAGGAAACCCAAGCAAACACACAGAGAACATACAAACTCTTTGCAGATGTTGACCAGCGCTGCAAGGCTGTAGTGCTAACCACTGAGCCACCGTGCTGCCCATCAATCTCCCTATTATCCATCCATCTCCTATAAAATTCTCCCATATTACAGGTTGTTTTACCATACTAAAGGGAGCCTCTTGCTGACTGTGACTGGACATAAAATAGTTTTATTTTGGGGCCGCACTTTTAGTTTTGCCCAGGCCCCACTTTGTCTAGAACCATCCCTGTGTATTGCAGTATATTATGTATATACTTCTGATCTGTAATGGTATGACAACCAATTGGTGCACTCAAATGATGTCAAGGGAGGCAATCAGCATTGATATTGCGGTGCACAGGTGTCGACGATGTTGAGGTGGAAAGCAGCACTTATGAGGTTCACTCCCATGATCAGTGTAGGTGCAAAGGTGGTAAAGGACAGCTGTCAGCTATATAATAAAGCTGATACCTGCCTGGGAGTTCTATCCATACAGCCACTACCAAACCCTAACACACTATACGGTTATGGTGCGCATAAAGGATAAAGTGCCCTACATTATATTGGCTTTTACTTTGTGGGAGTTGTTAAACTCTCTTTAATCAGATCCTGAGCATCTTTTTGGTGTCAGGGAAGGGACTCCTCAAAGGAGAAATGTGACTTTTCCTAGCTAAATTTCAGGAGACTTTTATTAAGGTATATAGGTGAGTTTTAATCAAGAAATGGCAATACTATAAAGGTCATATCCTGACTAATGATGCTGGTAGTTTAGTTGGGTAAAACCTTGTGACATTGGTTTAGTTAAATTTTTGTATGCCATTTCTGAGGCCAAAATCAGATGTATTTAATAATGGTCAGAAATCAGAAAATTTTTTACTTTTAATGTTTTTAAGTCTGGTTTAGTGTAAATGCACATTTACAAGCAGAAATATATGCAGGTCTCGATCCAGAATTATATCAGAGCATATGCTAGTGTGTTGATGTAACAAGTTCACAGAAGAGACATTGAATAACATGAACTGTGTTCACTGTATAATTGACTTGATAAAAGGTGAGTTGTACATTAAAAATGGCATTTGTATGAAACAAAAACAGATAAAACTGACACGTATAAAAAAAATACATGTTCAAAAGAAATAGATAATCTGATAGAACAGTCACTAATATGAATCCATCTGAAAATGGGAGAAGACTTTTAAACCATCTGCAAGCAGCTAATCAGTTATCACCAACACAAGATCATTTAGTCTTCTCCACATGGACTTAGGCTACATTCACACTAACGTATGGGGGACGTATATACGGCCGATATACGTCCCCCATAGGCAGCAATGGGCGCACGGCACCCTACGGGAGCGGTTCCGTACCCGGGAAAAAGATAGGACCTGTCCTATCTTTTCCCGTAATACGGTGCCGTGCGCCATAGGTTGCTATGGAGAGGGGCGGGGGTGAGCTGCGCTCACCTCCTCCTCCTCTCCCCGTACACTGCCGTTGCCCGCTACGGTACGGTACGGGCGGGCAACGGCAGTGTGAATATAGCCTAATGCAGTAAAACATAACAATAAATGCCTAGAATCAGCTAAGTACTGTAATTCATATTTTATAGCGGGATATGATTGTAACCAGGACAGTTTATTGCTGGTTTGGCTTCTTATTGCGAAAAAGCGGACAACCTGCAGAGACATCACAGCATTACTAAAATGTTAACGGGCATATTAGCCAATTGTAGGATATTGCCCTAGGGGATTTTTTTTTTCAATAAAAAAAAAACATTTATACAAAAAGCATCTTTCAGTAAGGGTTGTTAAAGGAGTTGTCCAAGACGTTAAAAAAATATAATGTAGCAGGGAAGAGACGGCAAAAAAAAAATAAAAAATAAACATTTACTTAGTATTTTTTGTTTGCCTACTTGTACAATATATTTAATTGAAGTGAATTGAAGATTAGACCTAAAAATTTGCATTTGACTGACAACAGCAGAGGCAAATATCTCCAAAAGGAACATGTACAATATCCCGTTTCATTTTTTGGAGCTCCTAGATGTTTTATCTTCCAAAGTATAAAACTATGGCTGGTATCACATCGTGTTTTTTGTAAGGACACATCAGGTATATTCTTGCAATGTATGGCACAGATGTATTTTAGTGTATGCTTATATAATGGCATACGTTGCCCTGGGACCTCTCCTCTCCTCTGAACAAAGGGGAAGGAATCTACAGCAGCTGCCAATGTAGGGAGCATTTCTCCAGTGATGTCAATGTCCTTATATGTAATTGTATTGTAATAGATACATCCTATTGTATGTTCACTACTGATGCAATAGATCACTATGACAATAGTTGTGGCATATTTCAGCTTATCACTGTACTAAACTCTGAAAGGGGTATTCCGGGAATATGAACGTCTGACACAAAAACCCATGATGATATAAATAAATGAATACAACACTCTGTCAAAGGGTCAAAGTAATGATTATATGTCTATAATAATTATATGCTTTATGATTCTATACATGTGCCCTTTGCCCTACATTTTTGTACTCTGTCTGTTATGAAATACAGAGCTTTTCCCTTACATCAGTTTTAACCAGACATGCAACTGTCAGCGAAACTCAAGTCTTATGATCAAAAAGCAGATGTTTGTTAAGAATAGCATCAGCATCCAGACTAGCGGTCGATTTACTGTAGACAACGGTGACTGGAAATTCCCCTGGCATAGCAACCAAGGCCTAGTTTTGAGGACCAATCAGCAGGGGTCGGGGGCCAGACATATATGCTTAGCTATAACCAATTATAATGATTTTAATGTATGTAACCACACCTTTTTGTATGGGTATAAGAAGCTATGTATCAGGAAATAAAGGCAGTTCAGTTCTCTTTTCTGTATGGCAAGTTAAGAGCATGAACCTAGGATAAAACAGAATTCCAGTCTTCTGTCTTTTCTTATCAAAACGTGCACGCATGCTCAAATAATTTGGGGTGTCTGAGAGAAGAGAGTAAGGCGGTCTTACGCTGCCCCGAAAATTGGCGCCCGAACAGGGACCATCCCCGCTGATACCGTACACCCGATGACCCGATCCAGAGGACGGGGGGCGAACGCTTGTCCACACCAATAGAGGACCGCGGCCTCACTGAGTCACGGTAAGTTAATGCATATTATATATGTGTTAGACTTCCCTGTGATCATTGGTGTGGAATAAGTTAGTAGCTTCTGATACTCTTCGGGTCCAAGGGCTAATTGTCTGAGTGGTGAGACTTATTTTCTTTACGGTGATCGCTGGGATGGTTCAGAACTGATGTATTTTTAGTATAGTGACACTTCCTTACTGTGTGTCACTGGAATCACCACGCCTCATTCTCTCAGGCACTGAGTCAGACCTCTGGGTGGAAAGTGAAAGTAAAAGGCTTCATTGTGACATATAGAGTCTCTGCCCCCCTTCTGTAGAAGCTGGGGAGGAAGTTTGCAGACTGAGAATAGTACAGATTGACATCCTCTGTTCTGGGGACACTGGGTATTAAGTGTCCGGGATTGTTTTTATTATTTAACACGGGGGGAGGGAAGGGAAAGGGAATTAAGGCGGTCTAGGTTAGAGACCGGGAAAATAGCATTGGCTCATTAGGAGACCGGCTGGTTAAGGTACCGAGGGAAGCACGGTTTTTGGGCTCTAAGTGGCCCTAATGGGTGAGTAGTCAGGGTTCTTGGTAGCGTAGGGATTTTGTTATTTTGCTGACACACAACGGTGAGCTGGGGCCCCTGCGTCGAGTGAGTAGCTAAACCGACGTGTACCTTGTTTGGAACATGATGTTAGGTGTGTTTAAGAAAGCGCACACACTCCCAGAGGGGGCAGAGACTGCAGTCAGGTTTGTTGAAAAACAGGAAGGAAAAAAAGTATGTTAATAATTGCGTGAGATTGTACAAGTATGTTGATATGCCCTCAAAGGGAAGGCTGCAGCCTTCAGTGTGGAAACAAATTCTAACCACAAGTAGAGGTGAGTTAGAAGATAAGGGCATATTGGAAGCCGCTCAGGCTCACTACAGAGTGGCCCGAGCATTGCAAGATGAAGGATGGTCAGAAGTGCAGGGAGATGGTGGTTCAGCAAAAGCAGAAGTGCTATATGGATATGTGAAGCTTTTAGATAGAGATGTGAAATGCGGAACCAAAATGGCGACAGTGCCATGTGCCCAGCCACAGCCCTATAATGGCGGCCAACCCGGTCCGGAAGGGTGGACCTGTAGAGTGTGTGGTTTACAAAACCTGGAATGGGCGGAGTCATGATAAGAATTAGAATTAAAAGAACGTTCTCCTGGAGGGAACCACTAGTGCACTAGCGATAGTTCAGTGCAGATAAGGGAAAGATGTAAGTAGACAGAAGGTTGTTGAGTTAAGTAGGACTGATGGAAAAGTGCAAGTCGATATGATGGAACAGAAGGGCTGGTAGCATTGTGCTGAAAAGTAGTATAAGGTTTGAAAGTTTTAGGATGTGTTAAAGGATCTAATGAATGTACAAGTAAGAGAAAAAAAAAAAAAAAAAAACCAACTTGCTCAGATTTTCAAATAGACACTTAGAGCCTCTGACTTTGACAGACGGACACCAGGAGTGACAGGAATCCTTCAGAGTGCCCGTTGAAAAAGAGACAGGTGATAAGATACATTTAAGATATTTTGATGTGTAGAGAATTTGAGAAAAAGAGATTTTATTTCTTGACGGCTAAATTTCTCCATAGCTGCTTGCAATCTGTGTCTGAGAACTGGTCTTGAAGCGATCTGTGCTGTGCTTAGGAGAGAACAGACAGTGACTTTGCAAGTGCAAGTTTACAAGAAAAGGGGGGGGGGGGGGGGCGACAGAGGGAACTCGCTGTGACTGAAAGACAGAGGGAAACAGAGACCAGTGTTTCACAGACCACACCAAAGTATGAGTGACAAAAGTTTCGATTCCGGACGAGCCCAGCTCAAGGGGGCGTGCTTCCACTTGCTGGGAGGAGACATTACTGAAGTGACTAAAGTGAGTGGCCATATTTCTATAGGGGGGGCGGTAACTAAACGGAGGACCGTCAGCAAGTAACATTACCCCCAGACAGCTTCTCTTATTGTCAAACCCTCCCCTGCTAGCCCAGTGATGATTTTAACCCATTCACAGTCAAGAAAAAGACCCAGAAAGAACAACATACATGTAGGATGGTCCATGATCTCCAAGCTGCTAATGAGTGTCCCACACTGGCAGCAGTTCCTCGAGAGTGACAAATTATTCACTGTTATTGATTTGGCAAATGTTCTCTTTTCTGTGCCCCTGCATGAAAATTGCCAGTACCTATTTGCTTTTACCAGTTTAGTATTCCAGTATACCCGATGTAGACTCCCACAAGGGGGGGGGTAAAACTCACCCAGCAAATACCCCACAGTCTTACAGGGAGTAAACTGACAGACTAGCCCCTTACTGGATGTTCTCCTTTCCAGTATGCGGAGGACCTACTGTTTTTGTTTGCCAGGATGCATTTATTGACCTTATGTGTTTTCTGTTCCAGAAGGGTTGCAAAGTTTTCAGAGACAAGCTCCAGTACCGCCAGGAGAAGGTGGTCTTCCTAGGCCACTGCTTCTCAGCCACAGGCAGATACCTGACAGAGGAAAGAAAGCAGAATGTGCCACTGCCCTGAGGCCCTAAGCCTCTTTACATGTTTCTAGGACTGGCCAGCTCCTGCAGGCCTAGGATAAGGTCTGCTGCCTCCAGCCTGATGTTGCCTGATAAACTGAATTGCCTCTTCCCCATTTGCCCTTAGTCAGGAGGCAATTGATGCATTCCATATCCTTAAGCTGGCAAATCCTGTCTGCCCCGGCCCTAGGCACATCCCACTGAACCAGACATTTTATTTTATTTCGCTTTGAGTATCCAGTCCATGCCACAGGTGTCTTAGCCCAGGAACATGGTGGCCTCCTCAGTGGCCCACTATTAGGCCCGGTTAGACTCAGTCGTTAGACTCATGTGTCAGTAGCTGCAGCCAGCAATCTGCTCAGCAAGACCAGTGAGTTGATCCAAGACCCTAGACCACTCAGTTACAGTGCAAACCCCACATACCTTGCACAGTGGCCTCACCCAAGTACAGCCCAAGCATCTGAGCAAAGGCCAGACAGCTCAGACTCCAGTGTGCACTCCTGATGCTGACAAGGTGCACAGCTCTGAATCCTTCATTCTATCGCCAGTCTTCCAGGATTCAGAGAGGGGGGAGAAGGGTGATTAACCCAGATGTTGAGTTTTTTCTCATAGATGGCTCCAGGTCTGCAGGAGAAGACAGACGGTTCTACACTGGATATACAGTGGTCAGTGGCGCACATGAGGTAGTACAAGTAGAACCACTCCCTCCACACAGGTCAGCGCAGGAGGTGAAGTGACGGCACTCAGGGAAGTACTACAGCTGGTGGAAGGTAAAAGGGCAAACATCTATACTCAAGGTATAGTCCTGGGGTCTAAACATGACTATGAACCCATATGGAAGGCTGGAGATTTGCTCACCTCTGCAGGGACCCCCTTTAAGCATGGCACGCTGATTAAAGAGCTTATGGATGCTCTCTTACTTCCAAAAGAGCTGGGGATAGTAAAAGCAAAAGCACACACAATTTGGTAACTCCACAAGTCAAGGGCAAGGATGTGACTGACGGGATGGTGAAGGCAGCTGCACAGATGGAGCCCAGAGACTGTCCTGAAGTCTCAGCGGTGAGTTCTGAGCTAAAAGTTTGATCCACAGGTGTTCCAGTCCCTGGTGGCCCGGGAGTCATCAGAAGTGAAGGAAGTGTGGAGGAAAGCTGGAGCCCAGATGCCGATGGGACCTGGATGCTGGGAGAGAGGGTGTGCCTGCCCGGAGCCCTGCACCCGACAGTAAGTCAAGTAGCCCACGGAAACACACACATATCCAAAATGGCCATGCTAGTGCTCATAAACCACCAGTGGTCCCCGGCATTACTACCCCTGTCACTAGAATAGTGAAAGCCTTTATAGTCTGTGCCCGCCACAACCCGGGTAAGGTGGTAAAGACCCCACAGAAGGTGACACCCAAGCTGCTGTATCCCTTCCAAAGACTGCAGATGGATTTTATCCAGCTACCAAAAAGTGGTACGTAGGAATACGTGCCTGTGTGCATTTATCTTTTTCCAGGGTGGCCAGAAGCTTCTGCTATGACCAAGGCTATTGCTGGAGCCGCAGCCAAGAAGTTGGTGAGTGAGATTTTTCTGCAGGTTTGGACTTCCAGAGACCATAGAGTCCGGTCACAGAAAGAACTTCACTGGACAGGTAAAGACTTGAAACCTTGTCCCTCCTGGGTGTAGAACAGGCGAGCGCTTTCCTGCTGCCCACCATTCAGTTAGGACCACCTCCAATAAAAAGATGGGATTGCCCCCTTTGAAGTACTTTTTGGCTGCGCACCCAGACTAGGCCCCTACTTCCCACAGACCCTATAGCTGATGGCAGGAAACAAGGTGGAACATGCCACACAGCTGAGCCAGGCCTTGGAAAAGGTCCGCAAAAGTGTTTCTGATTCCTTTTTCAGATCCAGACAGAGACCTCAGGATGCATAACTTGAAGCCCGGAGACTACGTGGTGGTAAAGACACACCAGAGAGAGAGTCTGGAGCCTAGCCTTGACAGCACAGGTAGCCCTGTATTAGCATTGTCTGATGTGTACTGGATTTGAGGGGATAGGAGAGTCAGGTCAGGCCTAGAGGCTGGGAAGGTGAGTGTACGGTGATGACACTTGTGCATTCCTTCCTCGTGATCCCCAGGGATAAGGTTGATCAGACACATAGAAAAGGTAGAGAATCCCAAAGGATTCTGAAGGTCTAAGAGAAGCACCCCTAGATGATAACGTTTATATAGATACGGTGGGAGCACCAAGGGGGGTCCCAGATGAGTACAAGGCCCACAATCAGATATGGGCAAGTCTAGAGTCCATTATTCCCCAGAGAGCTATGAGCAAAGATGTTGATTGTGGGTTAACTGTTTTTATTGTAATGAACAGAGATTTGTGAATTATATCCGAGATGCTTCCCAGAACCGCATGGCTTTGGACATGATCTTTGCTGAGAAGGGAGGAGTCTGTAAGATGGGTTGTAGAGTGGCTTGTAGCATATACATCCCAGATGACATCGCCCCCTATGGATCCATTACCCATGCTAGTGAAAAGATTGAAGGACTGTCCAGGGAACCAAAGAGAAACTCTGGGGTGGACACTTTGTCATTCACTTTGTGGTTGGGGGATTGGAAGGGTTTCCTTTAAGTGGGGGTGATATTGGGGATTGTGATTTTGCTTTTGTCACTTATTGCGGGTTGTGTGGTCCCCCTCATCAAGTCCACCATGTCCCAGATGGCCGTCCAGGTAAGAACCACGACAGGAGAGCCCGAAGCGGAGGATGATGCTGCCTGTTTACAAACCTATGAACTATGGGAACTCAGTGATGTGATTTGAGTGTGCAGACTTGTAACCCCTGAGTGACTGGCCTCCAGGGGATCTGGTGAAGAGGTAACAAGTCCAGCAGGTAAGGGCTTAGCCTACCTGTGGGTACCTGGAGTTTGAGGAGGTCACACAGGATGGAATTACAGGCCAGCAAAGCTCAAAAGGGGGAAATTGTTGGTGATATATTCCTCTATGGCGGACATCTTGAGCAAGAGAACTAAAACGGCATTACAGCTCCGCCCTGGGGTGTGTGTGTGGGGGGGTGTATGTTGCCCACTCAGCAGCTATAGAGTTAAATGTTTAAATAAGAAAAATAGCTGAATTAAAACTGTTGTTATGGCCAATAGCATTACAGTATCCTATTCATACTTTTTTGATGACCCTACAAACTAGAATGGCTCTGGTCACTAAAATTAAATTTACCATCCACCAATACCCCCAAGTCCTTTCCAGCTCCAGTTTTACCAAGTAATTGACTCTTTAGAACATAATTATACTTTTTGTTTCCCTGGTCCATGTGCATAACTTTACATTTACCTACATTAAATCTTATCAACCATTTCTCTGCCCACTCCTCAAGTTTCCACAAAGATTCCATCAGATTAGTCTGACAGGACCGATCTCTCATAAACCCGATGCTGACGCTGGGTTATAAGGTTGTGCACAGTGAGATACTCCAGGATAGCATCTCTAACAAAACCCCACAAATATTTTCCCCACCACAGCAGTTAGACTCACGGGTTTGTAGTTTCCAGGATCGCTTTTTGATTAGGTTAGTTAGGTTAATGCTGGGAAATTAACCTGAGTACCGCAAGGGCCTGTTGGGTTGATGACTCAGTGAAGAAATCCACTCCCCTCTCCCACCACATGGACAGCCTATATGAAAAACGAATCGCAGCGAAGTGTAGGGAAAAGCTCAGTATTTAGGGGGGAATTGTGAGGGTCAAAGTAATGATTATATGTCTATAATAATTATATGCTTTATGGCCAGGAGACTCTGCACTCCACCCAGCATGACGTGGTACCCTTACACATCGATAGCAGTGGTTGGCTGGCCAGAACAGGTGACCCTGGAATAGACTAGCCCCTGCCTGCGCTGCTCGGATCATTCTGTGTCTGGATGCCGCTAGGGAGAGAGCTGCTGCTGGTCAGGGAAAGCGTTAGGCTGTTCCATTAGAATAGTGTTAGGCAGGAGTGATTCAACAAGAACCCATTTTGGCATAATGGTGCGATTAAGCAGCCTCAGAGGCATCCATGCATGCTGCCCCTGCTGTTTCCTGTCCATTTCCGTGGTGTTTCCATCCTTTTCTGAGGTTCCCAGGTGTTTGGCCAAGCTTCCCTGTGCAGAGCCTTGGTCCCCTTGAAAAATGCTCGAGTCTCCCATTGACTTCAATGGGGCTCGTTATTCGAGACGAGCACTCGAGCATCGGGAAAAGTTCGTCTCGAATAACGAGTACCCGAGCATTTTAGTGCTCGCTCATCTCTACACATTAGCTTATATTTTGAGTGCCCACTTGTATATGAATTATGCTGATTCCTGGAATACCCCTTGAAGCTCCGAGTCCCTGTGCAGTGACATCAATGCAGTGGCAACATACACACTATGATGTCGGCAAGCGGGTGATGTCATGGTGTGTGACACAGAGCACAGGGAACCGAAGACAGAGCCGGAGGAAAGATGTGTAGAGAGTTTTTTTTCCCCATAGTCTTTCTGGTACCATTCTTTATTCATGGATGTGTTTTTAGGCAAGACTGTGAGAGAGACCTGATTCACTTGGCTGAGAGGCAACCCCACACATGAATGGTTGCAGGATGCTTTATAGTTGGCATGAGACAAGACTGGTGGTATCGCTCACCTTGTCTTCTCCGAACAAGCTGTTTTCCAGATGTTCCAAACAATCGGAAAGGGGATTCATCAGAGAAAATGGCTTTACCCCAGTCCTCAGCAGTCCACTCCCTGTACATTTTGCAAAATATCAGTCTGTCCCTGATGTTTTTTCTGGAGAGATGTGGCTTCTTTGCTGCCCTCCTGGACACCAGGCCTTGCTCCAAGAGTCTCCTCCTCACAGTGCGTGCAGATGCACTCACACCTGCCTGCTGCCATTCCTGAGTAAGCTCTGCACTGCTGGTAGCCCGACCTGAAGCCTTTTTGGCAACAATGGAACCTCTCTCCTTGAATTCCTTGATGATGGGATAGATTGTTGACTGAGGTGCAATCTTTCTAGCTGCGATACTCTTCCCTGTTAGGCTAGTTTTGTGCAGTGCAATGATGACTGCACGTGTTTCTTTAGAGATAACCATGGTTAACAGAAAAGAAACAATGATGCCAAGCACCAGCCTCCTTTTAAAGTGTCCAGTGGTGTGATTCTTACTTAATCATGACAGCTTGTTCTCCAGCCCTGTCCTCATCAACACACACACCTTTGTTAATGGAGCAATCACTGAAACGATGTAAGCTGCTCATTTTAAGACAGACCTGCAATGAAGTTGAAATGTGTTTTGTGGGAAAAAGTTCATTTTCTATGCAAATATTGACTTTGCAATTAATTGCTGTTAAGCTGATTACTCTTTCTAACATTCTGAAGTATATGCAAATTGCCATTATAAAACCTGATGCAGTAACATTTGCATCATTCTCAAAACTTTTTGCCATGACTGTAGTATGGCAGTATATGGTAGGATCGATCAGACAATCTAGGGTTAAAGTACCCTAGGGAGACTGAAAAATAGTAAATGTGAATGCAGAAAATGACCGATCTATCAAAATATAATAACATTTTTTCACTGCCTTTAACCCTGTAAGAAAATAGCGCCCAAAGTCGAAAATGGCACTTTTTTGCCATTTTGAAAAATATAAACATTTTAATTAAAAGTGATCAAACGGTTGTACAGTTCCAGCAATGATAGGATTGAAAACGTCATCAAATGTCAAAATGACACTACCCACAGCTTTGTACACCGAATTATGAAAAAGTTATTAGCGCCAGAAGATGGCAAAAAAATACAAATTATGAAACCTATACAAATTTGGTATCCCCCGTGATCGTACTGACCCCAAAGAATAAAGTAGACATGTAATTTGGGGTGCACAGTAGAAAGCCTTAAAATCCAACCACACAAGAAAACGTTGCAAATGCGTTTTTTTAACATTTTCACTGCATTTGGAATTTTTTGCCCGCTTCACTTTACACGGCATGGAATATTTGATACCATTACTGCAATTTGTTATGCAGAAAACAAGCCCTCGCAGAGCTCTCTACATGTAAAAATAACAAAGTTATAGATTATAAGTTATACATTTTTAAAGGTGGGGAGTGAAAAATGGAAATGAAAAATCAAAAAGGGCCAGGTCGTTAAGGGGTTAAGCATTTACCTAGTATGGAAAAATCAAACAATGAAACATGCTACGTGAAGCACACTATTAAAATATTTTAAAAGAAGAGTAAATGCTTAGTGCACGACAGAATGCAGAATTACAGTTTTAGATTTTTGTCTAACCTAGAATACAAAAGGATGATTCCAAAAAAATTCCACTTGACTCTCTTACCTTGTAATACTTCCATGGGGAGTACTGTCCATGCATTTTCCATGTAGGAAATATACAAATAACGTGCAGTATTACAAGCAAGACCGATATACAGCACCCTATAATAGAACAAGAGATTTCCATTTAACATTTTTAAAAGAATCAACTGATTTATTTATAGAGAATTACATTTAGTTTCTGATATGTCTCACTCATTCAGGGGGGGGGGGTAGATTGCAAATTTTCTGGTCAAAAAGTGCATTTTTTGGCGTAAAAAAAAAAAAAAATTATACACACAAATATATATAAGGACATTACTAGATGCCTATAAAGTTACCATATTATATACCTGAAAACTGATGCAGGTTACAGCTAGAATCTATACCAACCACCACTGCCACAAGTGTCAATTCCCTAGAATTCCCTGGACCTCTCTAGATGTGCCACAAGAGACTGTAGCCAGATAATTAAAATAATCTTACACATCAATCTGGGTCCTGGTTTCCACATGAACTTCTAATATTACTTTGAAACAAAAAAAAAAAAAAAAAAAAAAAAAATATTATAAATAATAATTTATAAAAAGTTTTTATACTACACAGGTCTACAAGAATATTCATTCACGCAACATAAAGAAAAATATGTACTTTACAAATCATAAGTCTTGTAGCGTAACTGTACCAAATTGTTATATGTGATCCTTTTGGAAACAAAAAGAACGATGCCTACTTTGTGCTGCTCGTCCTTTTCTTCCCAAAGTTATGGCAAGTAGGTGGAGACTAATATCCATCAGTCTATGCCCTCAGGCTGAGGCCAGCTAGCTTGCCCACAGATCCCATGATGCCTTGTGCTCTCTCTTTTAAAGTAATTTAGCATTACATCCATTTAGTTTCCCATTTAGTAAATCCACTGAACACTGCACATACAGGATGTATATAGTGACCAGCCTGGCAGCTTCTATCACATCAAGGAGCAGGAAACATGTAATAAGTGGTAGAAATCATTAGTAAACCAGTTACATGAAGTCTATAGCCTCCCAGGAAACCGACCAGAAACAAAGAGTAAACATCATATGAATTTATAAGGCTCATCACCACATGGAAAGGAGGCAGCCATTGCAGCAATGAGTTAATGTGATGGCTATAGCAAAGAAACTACTGTATATACCTAATAAAGATAGTAGGCAAAAACCTTTACAGTTACTCTTTAAGGCTATATTTACACTTTGCGTTTCAAATTGCGATTCAACTATAATTGAATCGGCACAGGGAGGGGCTTGTCCAAATCGCATATGCAATTCAGCTGAACCGTATGCAAAATGTGAGGTACTCGTTACAGATTGCATGCGTTTCAGGTAAAATGCATTTGTGATCAGGACATGCCCCTCCCTGTCCTCCGTTTGCAGACAAGAAGTGTAAGGGTGCAGTCACAGGTTGTGTTAAAACTGCATCGCAATCAACTTTGAAGTGTTTTTTTAGGTGCAGTTTTTTCAATTTAACAGGTGAAAGACCTGAACTGAAGAATGAGATTTGTGGAGTAGATTTCCCCTTCAAAATCAGTTAAATGTGTTTCACCTGTTAAATTGACAAAGTTGATTGCGATGCAGTTTTGACTGCAATGTGTGACTGCACCCTTAAAACTGCATCGCAATCAGCTTCAAGGTGGTTTTAGGTGCAGTTTTGTCAATTGAACAGGTGAAAGACATGAACTGAATGAGTGAATTTGATTTTGAAGGGGAAACCTGCTCCACATGTGTCATTCACTCGTTCAGTTCATGTCTTTCACCTGTTCAATTGACAAAACTGCACCTAAAATCACCTCAAAGATGGTTGCAGTTTTAACTGCAACATGTGAACGCACCCTGAGAGTCTGTGTGAGCTGGTCTTGAAATTCAGGGGAGAGGGGCAATACAGAGAGCACAGTGCGTGACAGGAGAATCTAATCACAAGAAAAAACAAAAAACAAACACACAGTCCTGCCCGACCCCAAAGTCAGAAGATTAACGGTTGGAGGCAACCGTAATTGTGTTCACCAGGACTGATAGAGACAGATTGAAAATATATCTGTGAAATGCTGTATTTTTGTTAATAATAGTATATTAGAGAATGTGTTATTTTGTTATCTTCGGTATATATTAGAACCTTGTCTCCGTGGGAATACCCCTTTTAGTCTTTCCCTATCTAGAGAACATTTCCCTTTGAAATTCAGCATTGTGTGGAGATTAGACTATCCAGCGGCTGTCCATGAAGAGTTAAATGGGTTGGCCACTTTACCTCATGTGTGGGAGGCAAGATATTATGCAATTTTGATATGTAAAATAAAGCCTCCTACATTTTACCTCATTAGCCAGTTACTCTTGATCATAAAATGGCCACAGATGGAAGGTCATGCGATCTCTATCTTGGACAAAAGCCATGCCAGGACTTTAATCTTAAGTGAAAGTCGTAAAATCCAAGCCAACAAGAAAAAGTTGCTAATGCATTTTTTTTTACCAACTTCACTGCATTTGGAATATTTTTCCCACTTCCCAGTACACAGCATGAAATATTAAATACCCTCACTTTGAAGTGCAATTTGTTACACATAAAACAAGACCTCCTACAGCTCAGCACATGGAAAATAAAGAATCTATAGATTTTTGAAGGTAGGGAGCAAAAACAGAAACACAACAACTTGGCTCTTTTTGGTTTATAACCCCTTAAGGACGCAGGGTTTTTTCGCTCATTTCTCGCTCTCCACCTTCAAAAATCCATAACTTTTCTTTTTTTACGTATACAGACCTGTGTGAGGGCTTATTTTGTGCGTAACAAATGTTAATTTCCCGTAATGTATTTATTGAACATGCCCATTACTGTGAAGCTGAAAAAAAATCCAAATGTGGAAAAATTGAAAAAAAACAAACTGCACGTGGTTCCGTTCAGTTTTCACAACTTTGACTGTTGCCACTACAAAATACACTCAGTATTCATTTGGTTCGGTTGCGATCGCAGTGATACCAAATTTATGTATGTTTTATTGTGTTTTAATACATTAAACGAAGGTTACAAAAAAGAAAAAAAAATTTGCCATCTTCTGAAGCTAATAACTTTTCATACTTTGGTGCAAGGAGCTGTGTGAGGTGTCATTTTTTGCGAAATGCGACGACCTTTACATGGCTACCATTTTTAGGTCTGTGCGACATTATCATCATTTTTAGTCCATTTTTTATGTGATGGTAAAAAGGTGTGTGAATATAAATCGCATAGGACATTTGGGCGCCATTTCCCGTCTCGGAGGTCACCGCGGCCGTAACCGTTTTTATATTTTGAATAGATCGGGCGTTTTGGGACGCGGCGATACTAATGTGTCTGTTGTGATTTACTGTTTATTATGTCAGTTCTAGCAAACAGGGGGGGTGATTTGAATTTTATTTTATAAATTTTTAAACATTTTTTTTTTTTCCCACTATTTCTTAGAACATCTAGGGTACATAACCCTAGATGGGTCAGATCGCTCCTACCATATACTGCAATACTTCTGTATTGCAAATATATGGCATTTTTGCAGCTCATTCATTACAATGAGCCACTGGCTCATTGTAACGAATCTGCAGAAGCCATTAAGCCTCGGGTCAAACGAAGAACCGAGGCTACCATGGCAACCGACGTTCGGGGGCGCGGCGATCGGAATAAACATGCCGGCGCCCGCGCGCCGCAATCTTTTAAATGCCGCCAGCTACTTTGCCGGCGGCAACTCAAGGGTTAATAGCCGTGATTGGTGCAAGCACCGACCGCGGTTATTAGCGGTCGGGGTTTGCTGCAATATGCAACAACCCCCACCTCTGTATGAAGAGGACTTGTTAACACTGGTTATTATCCTCTTTGATCTGTCATCAATGCTCCTCTGCGGCCAAGTCCAGGGAGGTTGGCTACAGTCCCATAGATCTCAAATTTCTGAATAATATGTGCAACTGTAGTGGACAGGAACATAAGCTGCTGAAGATGCCGTAGAACCTTAAGAGCGTTAAGGGGTATAAAAAAAAAAAAAAAAATATACCATATATTATATATATATATATAATATGGATAGAAGTATCATGGCCTGTTAATAAGCAAACTAATGCTGGTGTGTGCCTTTTCTTGCAGATCTGCTCTATCTTTTTAACTTTTAGTTTTCTGGTTTTTACAACACAAAAAAAAGGCAAGAGTATGCAAACGAGTGTCTGGGGGCTCCAGGTTACAAAGATGTTAAAGATCCTGGGAGCCCCTCTGGTCATTTGCTTAATTTTTAAAGCCCTTTTTCTTAAAAAATACATAGGAATCACCCCTTAAAGGAAACCCGCATGCAAAATAACCCCCTGGTAGGGAGCAAAAACAGAAACACAACAACTTGGCTCTTTTTGGTTTTTAACCCCTTAAGGACGCAGGGTTTTTTCGCTCATTTCTCGCTCTCCACCTTCAAAAATCCATAACTTTTTCATTTTTACGTATACAGACCTGTGTGAGGGCTTATTTTGTGCGTAACAAATGTTAATTTCCCGTAATGTTATTTATTTTAACATGCCATGTACTGTGAAGCTGAAAAAAAATTCCAAATGTGGAAAAATTGAAAAAAAAAACTGCACGTGTGTCACGTTCAGTTTTCACAACTTTGACTGTGCACTCAAAATAACACCTCAGCTTCATTCTTTGGTTCAGTGCGATCGCGGTGATACCAAATTTATATATGTTTTATTGTGTTTTAATACATTAAACGAATGTGTACAAAAAAGAAAAAAAAATTTTGCCATCTTCTGAAGCTAATAACTTTTTCATGCTTTGGTGCAAGGAGCTGTGTGAGGTGTCATTTTTTGCGAAATGAGCCGACCTTTACATTGCTACCATTTTTAGGTCTGTGCGACATTATCATCATTTTTTAGTCCATTTTTTATGTGATGTAAAAAGGTGTAAAAGTCGCATTTTGGACATTTGGGCGCCATTTCCCGTCTCGGAGGTCACCGCCGCCGTAACCGTTTTTATATTTTGATAGATCGGGCGTTTTGGACGCCGGCGATACTAATGTGTTCTGTGATTTTGACTGTTTATTATGTCAGTTTCATAACAAAAGGGGGGTGATTTGAATTTTTAATATTATAAATTTTTTAAACTTTTTTTTTTTTCCCACTATTTCTTAGACCATCTAGGGTACATTAACCCTAGATGGTCAGATCGCTCCTACCATATACTTGCAATACTTCTGTATTGCAATATATGGCATTTTTGACAGCTCCATCATTACACATGAGCCACTGGCATCATTGTAACGAATCGCAGAAGCCATTAAGCCTCGGGTCAAACGAAGAACCGAGGCTACATGGCAACCGAGTTCGGTCGGGGCGCGGCGATCGGAATAAACATGCCGGCGCCCGCGCGCCCGCAATCTTTAAATGCCGCCACTACTTTGCGCGGCGGCAAATCAAAGGTTAATAGCCGCGATTGTGCCAGCACCGACCGCTGTATAGCGCGGTCGGGTTTTCTGCTCATTGCAACAACCCCCACCTCGGTATGAGAGGACTTGTTAACACTGGTATTATTCATCTCTTTGATCTGTCATCAATGCTCCTCCTGCGGCCAAGTCCAGGGAGGTTGGCTACAGTCCCATAGATCTCAAATTTCTGAATAATATGTGCAACTGTAGTGACAGGAACATTAAGCTGCTTGAAGATTGCCGTAGAACCTTTAAGAGCGTTAAGGGGTAAAAAAAAAAAAAAAAATATACCATATATATATATATATATATATATATATATATGGTATAAGTATCATGGCCTGTAAATCAAGCACACTTACATGCTGGTGTGTGCCTTTTCTTGCAGAATCTGCTCTTCTTTTAACTTTTAGTTTTCTGGTTTTTACAACAAAAAAAAAGGCAAAGTTATGCAAACGAGTGTCTGAGGGGCTCCAGGTTACAAAGATGTTAATAGATCCTGGAGCCCCTCTGGCTCATTTTGCTTAATTTTTAAAGCCCTTTTTCTTAAAAAATACATAGGAACTCAACCCCTTAAAGAGAACCCGTCATGCAAAATAACCCCCCTAAACTAAATATATTTTCATAAACTTCCATTAGAGAGCATTGCCTCTATCCCTTCATTGTCCCTCTACATGCCTGTAAACCTAAGCAATGAGGTCCTAAAGCTGTATGCAAATGACCTGTGAAATGTCCAATGAAGCATTAGCATATTCAAGCTGTCCACCTTATTCAGGAGTGGGAGGCACAGCCACACCCCCAGTGCATGACTGACAGCCTGTATAATGATGTGCTTCCTGGTGCTGGTGGCCACGCCCCCTGCAGCCTGTGTGTGCATGTGTGTGTGTGTTTAGGAGAGATACAACAGCTCCAGGATGCAGACATGTTACAGCAGAACATGTCAGATTCATGTGTAGCTGATGTCTGTATCTCTCATGTGTATTAGGAGGATGCAGCATGTCAGCAGATGCAGCACACACACTCACACACTAGCCATGCTTTACTATACATTACACACAGACATAAGCAGGGGGAGGAGAGGGGACATCACTGCCTCTGACCATGTGACCAGCCTCATTTACATGATAAAAAATAGATGATTTTACAATGAACAATGTATGAAATAACTAGATAAAGGCTGGGATGGGATCCTTGTGAGCTGCTCCAACAGGTAGTAGTGACAGGACAAGTGACAAAGACCTGATGACAGGTGTCCTTTAACGACTTGGCCATTTTGCACCTTCCTGACACAGCCCTTTCTTTGAAATCTGACATGTGTCACTTTAAGTGGTCATAACTTTGGAATGCTTTAACGTATTCAGTTGATTTTGAGATATTTTTTCGTGACACATTGCACTTCATGTAAATTAAGAAATTTAAGCAACATGTTTAGTATTTAGTTATGAAATAAACAGAAATTTGGAAAAAAAAAAAACTATGTTTTCCAAATAAAAATTTTTCTACTTTTTGGAAAGTTAGTCATATCATCAAAATAACTTGATGTCAGGATACATTTAGAGAGCCCTAGTGGTACAAAACAGAGGAAAGCCCCAACAAGTGTCACCATTTTGTAAAGAACACCCCTTGAAGAATTTAGCAAGGTGATATGTGTAGTTTTCCCTACAGGTGTTTGAATCAATTAGGCCCCTAAAAAGGAAAAAGATGAAAATTTTCCCAAAATAGTCAATTTTATTCCTAATTTTTGAAAGCTATAGGGGATTAAAGATGAAATAACACCCAAAAATGTGTACTTCTATTTTCCCTAGCATAAAATTGCCCCACACGTGCAAATAAAATGTTGTATGGGTACACAGTAGGGCTCAGGAGGGACGTTCGCGTTTTAGAAGCCAAATTTGACACACATCCTTTACATGCATTTGGAGAGCCCTAGTGTTTCAAAACAGAGGAGAACCCCAACAAGTGACACCATTTAGGAATTTAGAAAGATGCATAGAAATGTGCATTTGGCCATAAAGGTGTTTGATTTTCTTAGGCCCTAAAAAGGTGAGAATTTTCCTATAAGGGTCACTTTTACCCCTAATTTTTGTAAGCCACAAGGAACAAGATGAAATAACCCCCAAAAAATGTGTCAAACTATTTTCCAGAGTGTAGAAGTACCCCACATGTGCATATAAAATGTTGTAGGGGCGCACAGTAGGGGGAAAGAGGGATGTTTGTCTTTTAGAAGCCAAATTTGATAGAAATCCTTCACATGTGTCAGGATGCATTTGGAGAACCCTAGTGGTACCAAAACAGAGAGGAACCCGAAAAGTGACCCTAATTGTTGAATGCACATCCCTTGGAGAATTTAGCAAGGTATAATATAACACCATAGCACATGGTGAAATGAGCATTGTGAACATACATGTAGTTTCCAAATATGATGTGCAATGGAGTCAAAGATGTAAATTGCAATTATTTCTGGAAAGTTCGGTGCCCATTTTGTGACGCCCGTTATGTGGTGCCCTTTATGGGATGCCCAATTTGTGCCAGTGTGAAATGTCAGCTCCCTGATTTAGGAAGCCATGCTTCCTGATGCACGAAAGACCCTACATGTGATCCTAAATCCTAGCCAGAAAATACAGCAGGGCTCCGAAATGATAAAGCACTTGGAATATAAATAAATAATAAAAAATAAAGAACTTGAAGAATCATGAAGGATCTGCTAAGAAATCCAGAGGCTTGGAGGGGAAATAGAAAACCTAAATAAAAAAACATTAAATCCACAAGTGACCCTAGTCTGCAAACTACATCCCACAAGGAAATAATAGAGGGGTATAGAGACCTTATCTCTCAGGTTACAGCAGAGTACAGAACTGAGAGCGAATGAGAAAAAAAGGCGGGGAAAATGAGGTAGGAAATATAAACTGCAACGCATTTCTTTGTTTGTTAAAGATGAACCGTCATCCCCAAAAAGACCTCCACCAAACATGCCCCCTATAATCCTCTCCCCAGCCCCTTTCTATATAGGCTTCGAAGGGCAGAAGTTTTCTTTACAACTTTTGTGACATCAACTTTCGAATAAGGGTCGCATATTTTAGGCTCTTCTGTATTAAACAATTCCTGAAATTTTTGGCCACCGATACTTTTTTCTTTGGCTCCTGACACTCATCCATAATCAACTCTTTCAGAGTTTCATTTACGTGAAACACAAGTTTTCTTTTAACTCTCAGGCTGCCAAACAACTTGTCTTAAATAGACTTGGATATGATAACCTCTTCTATATTGCGTCTCTCTGACCACTTTTAATAGGTTGTCTAGCTCCTCCATGGGGAGAAGGAAATGTGATTCTGTTTCTGGTTAGACAGGAGTATTTACAGAGGTACTGTGTAGAACATGAAGGAGTGTCAGATTCCTCCTTGGAGACTGATTATGCAGTACTTCAATATAAGGCTGAACAGATTCTAGATAATATTACTTTCATGGCCTGGTGTGATGGAATCATCCAGAAAATTAACAAAATTGCTGTAAAAAAAAAAAAAAAAAAAAAAAAAAAAAAGTCCCCAACAACCTTCTTACATGTTAAAATTCTCAATCTTATCTGTGGAAACAGCCTGAAGTGCAAACTGATCTGCTGTGGGAGTTTTCAATCTTCAGTACCTCATTTTACAACTAATATTTTAAGTGTCTTAACATGAAGAAAAAGTCCACTTCATTTCAGTTTTAAAATTCTGTCTTACTTGAAATGTTAACAAATCCTTTCAAAGAGACTGAGTGTGCCTCAAGGGAGTTTCCTGCAAACATGATGCATTGTGACCATGTCAATACAACACACCCATTACAAAAAGCACATTTAACATTCTTAAGTTAACTGTATGTGCAAGTACACAAGACTGCAACTAAATTTACAAGTAAGGATTTTTACTACATTCCAACTAAAGAGACCTACAGGATAAAAATATTCCTTTTAAATGTAACTAAACATCTGAAACTATATTTTAAAAAAGGAATAGTACAGGAGAAAGTAGTTAAAAAAACTGTCTATTATTGTTATATCAGTTCATAGGAAAAGGGACGTTATAACTTTTTAACAAACTTTTTTGCACTGCATTTATAGACTTTCTTGGGTACAGGCAGTCCCCGGGTTACATACAAGAAAGGTTTTGTAGGTTTGTTCTAAAGTTGAAATAGTATGCAAGAATTGTAACCCAAGCCAATTTTTTTTCCGACTCTGTGACAATTGGATTTAAAAAAATATTGGATTGTCATAAGAACCAGGTTTAACAATAAAGCTTCATTACAGACAGCTTTAATAACTGTAATAGCTGTTTATTGTAGTCTAGGGCTAAAGTACAGTAAATTACCAACATCCAGAGATCAGCTTGTAAGTCGGGTGTTTTTAAGTAGGGGACTGTCTGTACTTTAACCCTAGGGGGTCTGATCACCTATACCAGTGATGGCAAACCTTTTAGAGACCGAGTGCCCAAACAACAACAAAGACCTGCTTATTTATCGCAAAGTGCCAACACAAAATTTTAATTTGTGATATATACTCCTTTCTCTGTCACAGTTTTCATTGATACCAGCACCTGTGGACACCAATAAAGCAGAAAATAGTCTCAGGTAGAGCTGTCACTTTAAAATACCTCTGTTCACAGCAAGTCCTGGGCCGTCTGGGACTTCAGGAAGATACCTGGAGTCATCTCTGGTGATGGCCTGAGTGCCCACAGAAAGGGCTCCGAGTGCCACCTCTGGCACCAGTGCCATAGGTTAGCCATCACTGACCTATACAGTATTGCAGTATTGTAAATTTACTGCATCTGTAAATTTAGATAACCTGCTGTGATGGCCACAGAACTCTGTGTTATTGCCCTGGCTGTCAAAGCAACTGGCTTTTGCCCACCGATGACGTCAGTGGTGGCCATAACCAAGATAACTGCGCCATACTTTAGGTGCCTCCAACTTGTTTAAGGGATTAATACCCACAATCAGTGTCAGCAGCGATCACGGATGTCAGTCGTGGGTTTTCAGCCTGTGAGCCCGCTTCATACATCCCTAACAATGTGACACCTTTTCACCTTCCTGACACGGCCCATTTTTTCAAATCTGCCCTGTGTCACTATAAGTGGTTATAACTTTGGAACGCTTTAACATATCCAAGTGATTTTAAAATTGTTTTCTCGTGACACATCGTACTTCAGGTTATTTGAAAAATTTTGGTGGTATGTTTTGCATTTATTTATGAGAAAATCAGATATTTGGTGAAAATTTGGAAAAATTTTTGATTTTTGAACTTCAAAATGTTCTACTTTTTCCATACATAGTCATAACCGCAAAAAAACGTAATAACTAATATTCACCGAATGTCTACTTTATGTGGACATGGTTTTTTATGCATACTCTTATTTTTGGAGGATGTTATGGGCCTTTGAACGTTAGGTGCGTTTTTTCACATTTTCATAAAAAACGCAAAATCCTGCTATTGAGGGACCTGCTCAGGTTTCAAATCACTTTGAGAGGCCTAAATAAAAGTAAATCCCCTTAAATTACCCGAATATAGAAACTACGCCCCTCAACGTACGTAAAACAACTTTTATGAAGTTTGTTAACCCTTTAATTGTTTTACAGGGGTTAAAACAAAATCGGATGCAATTTTTTTTGGATAAATAAATTTTTTTTTTCAAAAAATGTACAAATTCTCAGTGGATAAAATACCAAAACGCTCCACAAAATTTGATACCCAATCTCTCCCGTGTATAACAATACCCCATATGTGGTGGTAACCTCTGTATGGGCACACGCCAGGGCATCGAAGGGAAGCTGCGCCATTCAGAGCAGATTATGCATTGTCAATTTTTATTGGCTATACAATCTTTATTTTTTTGGCTATTTGGACATATAAGGGCTTATTTTCTGCGACATGAGATGCACTTTACAAATACTTCATTTTAGTGGGTCATTAGCTTATTGATGAGATTTTATTAACTCTTGAATGTATGGGTGAAAAGAAAATTGTCAATTTTGGTTCACTTTCTTTTCGTATTTTTGGGGGGTCGTACACCGTACACTAAAAATACTATATTATCTTTATTCTATAGATCACTACGATTACGGTGATACCTCATTTATATAGTTTTTCATTTATTTTTACAATTTTACTGGATAAAAACTAATATAGAGGAAATCTCATTTGTTTTTGCATCGCCATCTTTTCGGAGACGTAACTTTAATATTTTTTGGTTGACAGAGCTAGTTTAGGGCTTATTTTTTACGTGTTGAGTTGTTCTTTTCATTGGTACCATTTTTGCGCACATAACGTTTTTTGATCACTTTTTAGAACATTTTTGTGTAGAGATTTTATGAAAAATGTACATTTTTGGCGTGTTTTTCGGGTTTTGTTTTTACGGCGTTCACCGAGCGGGTCCAATAATGTTTCTGAGTTATTGTACGGATTGTAACGGACGCGGCGATACCAAATATGTGGCGTTTTTTGGCGATTTTGTGTTTTTTTTCACTTTATTGCATGTGTATAGGGAATATTTGTGTTTAGGGGACTCTAACTTTATTTAATTAATTATTTTTATTAAAAAATGATTTTATGTAGTGTTTTTAACATTTTTATTAACTTTTACAGGTTAGCTTGAACAAGTGATCCACTGATCACTTGTTCAAGCTCTTCTTCACATTACACAGTGTAATACAGATGTATTACACTGTGTAATGTAACACACTGAGCATGCTGCGCATGCTCAGTTTGTTACAGCCGGGTCCTGTCAGGAGGCAGGGACCCGGCTACAGGAAGGAGGATCGCGCAGCCCCGGGCACCGGCAGTCCCGGGGCTGAGATCGGAGCAGCGGACCCCCCCGGTAAGCGCCGCGGGGGGGTCCGATTCTTCTGAAATGCCCCTTGCACGCCGCGGTCAGCGCGACCGCGGCGTGTCAGGGGTTAACACCCGCGATCAGAGAAATCTCCGATCGCGGGTGTTAGAGGCAGGTGTCGGCTATAATATATAGCTGACACCTGCAGCTTCTGGCGCCGGCTCCGTTCAGGAGCCAGTGCCAGAAGCATGACGTAATAGTACTGCATTTTGCGGGAACGCACCTCCCGCGATGCAGTACTATTACGTCAAATGTCGGGAAGGGGTTAAGAATTAAATAAATGTTTTATCCCCATAACCCGTTATATTTTTTCTCTCCAGAAAGGTATCCAGGCCTCTCTTGAACATGTTCATAGAGTCCGCCATAACAATCTCCATGATAGTTGTATATTATTACTTGAAAATGCTGGAGATGGATATTTCCAGCAGTCTCACTGAGATGATTAGAAGACAACGGACATATTTTACTGTTGCTTCATTGCTCCAGAGAAAATAGACCTTAAATAAAGTCAAGAAAGGTTCCATTGAGAGCAGCAAAAAATATCAATACAGGCAGTCCCCGGGTTACGTACAAGATAGGGTCCGGAGGTTTGTACTTAAGTTGAATTTGTATGCAAGTCGAAACTGTATATTTTATAATTGTAGATCCAGACCAAAAAAATTTTGGCCCCAGTGACAATTGGAGTTTAAACATTTTTTGCTGCAATGGGACCTAGGATTATCAATAAAACCTCATTACAGACACTTTACAGCTGATCATTGCAGTCTGGGACTATAGTAATGCATTCAGAAAGCTTCCCCAGGAGTCAGAGGGGTCTGTCTGTAACTATGGGTTGTCTGTAAGTCGGGTGTCCTTAAGTAGGGGACCGCCTGTATAGTGTTTCTATGAAATAATAAAATTTATATTTTGGTTTAATGCCATGTTTTGATCCATTTATTGTTAGTTTACAATAATGGCATAGCATTTTGTAGGTATTTATTGTTATGTGGGCTTTGTGCATTACAGTATTCTAGCTTGTAGGTACTCAATATCAATTATTTGCTTAATGTGGGTAGCCCATTTAACGTTGTAGCTCAAGACTATAAGGTCACTTTGAAGAGGCTGCCCACTAAATATTTTGTGTAAAATTTATACAATATTTTAGAACAGAACATATCCACATGGTGCTCTAGGACAACAATATTAATTTATGAACTTACCTGATGTGACCAACTAACTCAATCAACTTGTGACTGAAAAAATAAGCAGTCAGCTCAGATATGTGGCTCAGAACAGAGCAAACACCGAACAATGTTGTGGTTCCTTTAAGGTCCTGAAGGTGCCAGAAAAGAAAGCTGAATACGTATCCATACCCAAATCCCATGAACCAGGCTACGAAGAGAACAGAACCATACTGTACTGTGCAAATTATCTTGACCAGATCCCAAAATCTGAAATGCTGGACCAACTCTTGACTTTTTCCTTCATTTTGTGCTGGCGATTCTGGTTGAGAACTGGCTACAGGAGAAATCTCCAAATCTTCTCTACATTCTGGTTGAGAACTTGCTACAGGAGAAATCTCCAAATCTTCTCTACGTTCTTCACTTGGTTTTAAGTGATGGTAATAAAAATGAAATTGTGTTGAAACAATAAGTGCCACAGACATCAAGACGCCAAAGACAATAAAGGCAATACGGTAGTTCTTATAGTCCGGTTCAGTGCAACCATCTCCTTCAATGATCACACTGATGGAAGTGTGATCTATGCCTATTCCTATAGATAACATGGCTAAACCCCAGCCAAGTGATCCCCACATTCGCTGCAATCCATATCGATCCCGGTGCTTGCCTAAATATTGAAGAGTTACTGTGTCTACAATAGTAACGGCTGGAGCGCTAAAAAACTCTCCGATAATAACCACTAATAAAATTAGCAAAAATATTGTTTCTACATCTTCTTGATTATACTGTAACATGGTCTTAGGGCTCTTTGTGGTAGTGGTAGTAGTTGCAGTAATGGTCATTGTATTGTTTTCACCAGGATCAGGCAGTGGTGGTGCCTTTGAGTTATTTGCAACCTCTCGGATTACCCGATGTAACAGGAAAGGCGATTTTTGGTAAAATAATTTCTTCGCATTAGGGGCTTCCCATACAAGATGCTCATCCTGTAAGTCCCTCTTATGCTGGTTTTTGGCTGTTGCAGCATTTTCTTTAATAGATTGGGTTGATACATAAGTAAATGATGTTGTTTCATATGGACTTGAGTTAGTAGGTTTAACTGTTATAGGCATATCAGGCACACAAAGTAAAGCTGCTGGTTTTACAAATCCAATCCCCAAATTAAATAATACCCAGCAAAGTACTGAGAACAGTAATACCATCTTTCCCTTTCTGAACCGGTCAGCTATTACCCCCCAGAAAGGTGCACTGCAAAATTCAATAAAATATCTAATGCCCACTAATAACCCGCTTTGGGTGGGAGACATCCCTAACTGTTTGTAGTATACTGGTAATAAGGGGTACAGTGATCCGTATGCAGAATAAAAAAAGAAGTAAAAAACTTTCGATATCAGAAGGTCATTGTTAATCTTGATGCAATGTTTTTCCAGCCAGTCCATGTCCTGATCTTCTGTGGACACATTATCAGCACCTCCTGAATTTCCACTTGGAACATTTTGTTCTGTAGCAACACCATTGAAAGGATCAGCAATAACATATTTCCTCTTTTGTTCCTCTTCATCCTCAGACAATATAGCAATTTTATCTCCTGTAGCCATGGCCTTTTAGAAGCAATTAATTCTAGTAGAACTCACGTCTACTGATAGAGCAGCCCTACAAGAGAAAAATAAGAAAATTAATGAAATGCAAAACCCATGTGATATTCATACTCTACAATAACATAGCAATCCGCCATGCAGTAACACGGGTGCATCAAGTTAGTATGAAGGCTACATTAGTTCTTAAAACGGCAGGAGATTTATTAGAATTGTTCTTAAAGCCGACCTGTCACCAGTAATGTGTATTTTAGCTGGTGACAGGTTTGAATAGACTATGCCATGCAGATTTTAAAAATGCCTTTGTCAACATTCAGAATCATTTCAGAAGTCTTTTTAAACTTATATGTCAATAATTGAAATTATTCAGAATGATGACATAGGCATTTTTAAAATCAGCCTAGCCTAGGCTATTAGAGCCTGTTCTCTTTAAAGGGAACCTGTAGCCACATTTTAACATATACTGCTAGTGACATGTTCCTACAGAGCCCTATTAACCTCTTGGTGCCCAGCATCCGATATATCGGACGCATCGCTGATGCCGGTTCAGCTCAATATCTGAGCCGAACTGGCATGGAGACACACAAGGTGACGACTATAACTAATAGCCGACACCCCATTGTAACACCCGAGGTTGAAGCAGGCTCCGGTCATGCTTGGGGGGGGGGGTCTTTCTCCCACGATTCCCCCGCACAGTTTCAGGAGGCGCCGATCGTTGCTATGGCAACTCTGGGGTCCGATCAGGACCCCAGAGCTGCCTGTAGGCATTGCCTGAAAGATGGCTGACACTGCTAATACCCTGCAATAAATTAGTATTGCAGAGTAAGTCGAAATCATAACACAAACCCCACATATATAGTATAACTGTGTCTGTAACAACCCGTAGAATAAAAGTAAATAATTATTGAACCGGCACAATGAACGCCGTAAAAAAAAACCACATGTACAGTCATGGCCATGACACAAATATTATATTTTCACATGATCTGTTGCCCTGTGGTTTTTATGTGTGTTTGTCAGATGTTTTCATCACATACAGAAATACAAGTGCAATCATATTATGAGTAACAAAAGCTTTTATTGACAGTTAGAATGAGTTAATGCAGCTAGTCAATATTTACAGTGTTGACCCTTCTTCTTCAGGACCTCTGCAATTCTCCCTGGCAGCTCTCAATCAACTTCTGGACCAAATCCTGTCTGATAACAATGGAAAAAGCATGTCATCCAGCAAAAAAAAAAATGCCGTCCCATGGCCCCAAATACAAAAAAACGAAAATTTATAGCCTACAAAAGGGGCAGCCCTGAGGTTAGTGCCTGTAAGATGGTGTCCATGACGTAATCTTAAAAGGCACAGTGTCAGCCTATGCATGTGCATAGGCTGGCACAGCTAATACCCTGCATCAGTATTGCAGAGTATTATTATGGATAAGCAATGATGATTGCTTGTACATGTCCCATGGGGGAACTAGTAAAAAAAAAAAAAATTACCTTAAGCCCCATAACATATGAAAGACATTTAAAGCATGAAAAAGTAACACAAACCCCACAGTATCACTGTGTCCATAACAACCCATAGAATAAAAGTAATTAATTATTGAACCCGCACAATGAATGCCGTAAATTATGATTTTTACTTTTTACTAGCTACGGAGCTAGTTGATGACATGTTATATTTTGCAACAGTACCATTCCAGAGTACCGTATATACTCGAGTATAAGCCGACCCAAGTATAAGCCGAGGCCCCTAATTTTACCACAAAAACCTGGTAAAACCTATATATTTTTTACTCGAGTATAAGCCGAGTTTGGGTTTTCAGCACATTTTTAGTGCTGAAAAACTAGGCTTATACTCGAGTATATAAGGTACATGTTTTTTGATCACTTTTTATTGCATCAAAAAAAACATGTACTCCAGAAGGATACTGTTGCAAACTACAACATATCCCGCAAAGAAACCCACATTAGGGTTTTATTTGGCAAATTAAGTAAAACATATGGAAAATGTACACAAAAGAAAAAAATCCAGTACAGAATTCATACATTTCTACACCTGCCCTAAAAAAACAAAAAAAGTTCCTAAATTTTCAACGATAGGGCCTACCAACCCCAAAATAGTAAAAAAAAAAATGCCGTCACATGGCCCCAATAACGAAAAGGCAAAAATTTTATAGCCTACAAAAGAGGCCAATGAAGAAACTAAAATCCTGGCAGACGCAGGGCGCTCCTTCCCTTCTGCGCCCCGCTGTGATCCCATAATACAAGTAACAGCCACATGTAGGGGGGGTTCTCTGTACTAGGGAGAAATTGCATAACAAATTTTAAGATGGGTTTTCTTTTTATCTTTTGGAAATGTGCCAATTTTAGGGGTAAATGAACGTATAACCAACTAAATTTGACCATTATAAATTTCACCTCCACTTTGATTTACCGTAATTACTATGAAGATCTCAAGTGGTTAACAATCTTCATGAAAGCTGTTTGATAGGTGCAGATTTGAAAACGGGTTGATTATATAAGGGTTTTTTAATGCTAAATATTTAAAATTTCATTTAAAACAGTATTTATCCCCAAAATAGTCTATTCTGACACTATGGAGAAAAAAAATAATAAATATATATATATATATATTTTCGATTTGTAAGCCGGGTGACATCAAAATAATTTATCCAGACACTTCAAAAATTCTGAACATGTAAAGTAGGCATATGGGAAAATGTTATTCAGCAACTTATTTACCGTAAGTTAGGTCTATCTGCCTAAAAGCGTGATGATTCCGAATTTCGAAGATTCATTGTTTTTTTTTGTAAATAAATGCAAAAATTCACCACTAAAATGAAGTACAACATGTGAGATAAAAACAAATCTCAGAATCGCTTTGATTAGTAACAGTGTTCAAAAGTTATTACCATCTATAGCAATGCATTTCAGAATACAAAAAAAAATTTAAAAAATGGGGCTGAGCCTTAACACTTTAAGGACGCAGCCATTTAGTAACTTAAAGAGAACCCATCATGCAAAATAACCACCCTAATCTAAATAAATTTTCATAAACTTCCATTAGAGAGCATTGCCTCTATCCCTTTATTGTCCCTCTACATGCCTGTAAACCTAAGCAATGAGGTCCTAAAGCTGTATGCAAATGACCTGTGAAATGTCCAATGAGTCATTAGCATATTCAAGCTGTCCAGCTTATTCATGAGTGGGAGGCACAGCCACACCCCCAGTGCTTGACTGACAGCCTGTATAATGAAGTGAGGTATAATGGTGTAATGGCTGTTATATTGCTGTGCTGGCCAGACCCTGCCGTTTTGGTGTGTGTGTGTGTGTGGTGTGTGTGTGTGTGTGTGTGTGTGTGTGTGTGTGTGTGTGTGTGTGTGTGTGTAGTGTGTGTATAGGAGAGATACAACAGCTCCTGGCAGCCATGTTATAGCAGAACATGTCAGGTACTTGTGTAGCTGAGTGTCTGTGTATTAGGAGATGCCAGCACACACACTAGCAATGCTTTAATATACATTACACACAGACAAGAGAGGGGACGAGGAGGGGAGGGGGGTAACAGCAGTGACATCACTGCCTCTGACCATGGTGACCAGTCTCAATTACTAATAAAGAATAGATGATTTTATAATGATTAAGTAGTGAAATAACTAGATAAAGGCTGTGATGGATCCTTGTGAGCTGCTCCAACAGGTAGAGGTGACAGAAACCTGATGACAGGTGTCCTTTAAGGGGCTCTCCCACAAACTAAAATGCTGAGGTCCCAAAGATCAGTCGGACCCCTCGACTAATAGAGCAGACTGCTGTGCATGACCGTTCTGCTCCATTTTTTACTTTTTTTTGGTGTTAACAATGTAATAATCATCTTTTATTTATTCTATGGGTCAATATGATTTTTTCTTACGTTTTACTAAATTTGCCAAATAAAACCCTAATGAGGGCAAAAAAGAAAAAAACCACAAATTTTTGCATTGCCGTCTATAACATTTTTACTTTTTGGCTACGGAGCTGGTTGATGGCTTGTTATTTGTGGGACATGTTGTATTGTACAACGTAGAAAAAAAAAAAAAACTTTTTTTTTCTACGGTGCTCATCAAGCAGGTTCAATAATGATCTTTAAAACACATCAGTTTTTTACCGTTTATCGTGCATTTGGCTGCTTTGATCCTGTTTATTTATCGAGATAAAAAGGTTCAAAGCAGCCAAAAGCATCGTAAATGGTAAAAAACGGATGCATTTTAAACGGACTGAAGATGCATGCTTAAAAAAAAAAAAAAAAAAAAAAACAGACCAAATACGCCACGTGTGGCATCACCCTTAGGCTGGTGCCACACGTACCGCTTTGTCTGCATTTGAAAACACAAACAAAGCCGCACCCAGAAACAGCAAAGCGATCGGGCCGCGGCCCGCCCCGGTGGGTGCGGCTTTGTCTGCGTTTTGAAACGCAGACAAAGCAGTACCTGTGGCATCAGCATTAGGGAGGTGTCACATGTTAGCGTTTTGCCTCTGTTTTATAACGGAATCAAAACACACTGATCACATGTGTCTTGTATTGTGTAAATGCGAGACACCAGGCGCAGATTGTGTTTGTTTGCATACAAACGCATATGTGATTGGCCGCAGGCCGCCCCAGTGCACTTTAATTCAGTTACAAAAAGGAATTAAAAACACTAACGTGTGGCACCTAAAACTGTTTATCAGCAACACAGCAATGATCCTATATTCTCTCCATTGCATTATGGCTGATGACAACCATCTGTTGGAGCAATTTGAATGCAAGTCTGAACAGGTATATTTATTTGTAGCTCCAGACAAAACGACATATGAAAACACCCAGGGGTGATGGCACACACAGTGTTTTTTGCCCGTTTTTAAGCAGAACGTAAAAAAACACATGCGTTTTTTGAAAATGCATCCGTTTTTATCAATTATCTTAATTGAAACTGGCCGAAACGCGCAAGTTTTTCAAAAACGCATGCGTTTTTTGACGGACTGCTTAAAAAAGGGTCAAAAACGTGTTAAAAAACGCCACATATGCAATCACCCTAAAGCATGCTTCGATAGTAACCCACAAGGTACTGTTTGGGGTTTGTGGGGGATTCTGATGTGACAGGTTGCCTTTAACATGAGACAGCTTTTTACAGCCTTTATGCAGATGTTGACTATTGAAAACAAGAAGATTAGAAATAAATCACATACTCCACATTTTTCATAAAGAAATTCACCTGTTGTATGGATTTTTATCATTTTTTAACAATTGTTTTTATCAATTAAATCATTATCTGTGCCAAAAGCCAACTGTTGCAGACTTTGTGCATAATCCCTGGAGCTATAATCTGCAACGGTTGTCTAGTTAGGCTTGGATTGCAGCCATAACTAGGTTATGTAAATGTGCTTATATTAAACTTGGATGAATTTGTCCTTATTCAAATGAACTTGTTTAGAAACACATTGTACAAAACAATAGTAGTGTTCAATAGGAGTTTCAGTAGTAACATACCAATATTGGAGCAATATTAGTACCGATTTTTTGCCCTTAAAGGGAACCTGTCACCAGGGACCTCATTTTCACTAAAGACAGGTTGCAGAAGCCAGCAGTGCAAATCTGCCTTTCTGCCTTTTCTAAGCATTTGCATTACAATATAATTTTGTGTTATAACTTACCTTGCTCCCTGACAAAATCCTGGGTTAGTCACAGGGGCTGGACTTTGGTTTGGATGCACTCCTCAGAGCTTGACCCCCACCTTTGTGCTCCTGTCTAGCTCCACCTCCTGCTTCTTCTCAGAGGTCACAGCCTGGTCAGCCTGCCATCAGTGGGGGAGGGACAAGCTGTACAGGAGCACAAACATGGAGACAGCCTGCAGCTCAAACAGGTCACATGTTGTTTTTTGAAATGCTTTTACAATATGTCTTTAGTGAAAAATGAGGTCCCTGGTGACAGGTTCCCTTTAAAGAGGACCTGTCACCTAAAAAAAGGCACTAGGAGCGGCTTACTAAAGTAAGCGCTAGCCCATTTTTTGCAGTTATAAACTGCTAGCTTTATGGAAATCCTGCCACCCATAAAAATATTTTTCTTTTTTATGGGTGACAGGTCCTCTTTAAACAAAAAAACTGTGATTGGTTGCCATGGGCAACTAGAAATATTCTGTCTTTCAGACAGCTTGATAAATCTGCCCCATCGTTCTTTGCTATGTTGTAGATTTCAATTGCATTAGCATCCAGAGGACACCAATATACAATACAGTAGGACAAATTCAGGGTCCCCTGAACAGGAAGAATTTTTGTGCCTGGAGAAGGAGGTACAATGATAATTCATATCTGTTCACACATTCCCACTTTTACTGAAATCCCAGGTAGCGCTGTTGCTTTAAAATAGCAATGAGCATGACAAGTCCTGGGCTGCCTGGGAGTGCAAATGGATACCTTGAGTCTTCTTTGATGGCCTGGGTGCCCACAGAGAGGGCTCTGATTGCCACCTCTGGCACCTCTTGCAACAGGTTCGCCACCACTGGCATAGGTTATCGGGAACCTATAACCAGCTAAAAATTACATTCCTGGTGGCGTATCTGCTCTAAGCTGACATCTATGTCATAGGAATTAATATGTTATTGTCAACCGACTACTATCTTCACCACACCCTGACATTCATACAGTACTCTGCCCCTTTAAGCTAATCATTAACTTCATTATATCAGTTTATGAAGAGACAGACCTGAATTGTAGGTATAATTAAATAGTATATCATTGTAAAATTAAAAATTTTTCTCAAAAGCTATATTGGATTTGTATGACCAGGAACTACCTCATTAAAAAGAAAACTACCACCAGGAAGCGGTGTCTGTCCCCAGACATGTATGATTAAAGAGAATCTTTCTGGAGAAATTTACCTAATAAACCACTAACAGGCAAGTTCAACACCTTCTAGATAATGTTTCTTTAAAGGGAACCTAACATCAGGAGCCCTTTATTTGTCTCCCCCATGTCCTCAGAGAATAGTGTGCATATTGCCAAAGTGTTTTTATATTAAAACTGTATTTTTCCGATGAAAGTTTAGCTTTCCTTCTGGAGAGCAGTGTCGCACGGAAGTGGCCAATGAGAAGCGGTTTTCCCCCTATCCTTGGGAAAACGCTCCGTCATGCATCCATTTAAAAAAAAAAAACACCCTCCTATTTGACAGACACATGATGGTGTGGCTTCCTGAGGGTGAGGGGGAACCACTCATCTAACTTTTCTTTTCATCGGAAAACGCCAGCTTTTTTTATAAAAACACTTCAGCAATGTGCACACTGTGCTTTATGGGGTTATGAGGAAGTCAGAAAAAGGGCTCCTGATGACAGGTTCCTTTTAAGGCCCAGTCAGGTGGCATCATCCAGAAAATGAACTTTGAAGTGGGGTTTAAACTGGGCATTTAAATTCACAGAACCTGGGAATTTAGCACTTCAGTTAGGTTTTAATGCCCAAGAATGCCACCTTCCCTAAATGACGTCAATAAAAACAGATTGTGGGTTCCAAGTAGGGGAGAGTTTGACTTCAGTTCTCATCTCTCCGCCTCCACTTTATATAAGCAACTTACATTTCACTACAAAGTTGATTTTCTGGTTTACACCACCACACTTGATCATGAAAGCCCTATAATGATGGTGACCCTTTTTGGAGGGTTGATGGAGAGTGAGTTTACAGTGAATAGGATCTGGTGGTTTCCCCCCTCGGACAGGATGAAGCATCACAGCCAAAGTAACTGGGTGCTGGCTGAACGGAGGAAATTCAGCCCCCGAATGATGTTCCATGTCATCGGATACCTGTGGCCGATTCAGATCCCTGTGGCCGGGGCAGATCAAAGCCTCCTAGTCACACAAGGATGCTCCGACTTTAAACGGTGGAGTCCATATGGCCCACAGCTTCGATACAGAGCAATGCTGCCACTGCCCAGGTAGTAATCACATAGAGCAGCACTGCCCGGGTAACCTTCACATAAAGCAACATTGCCCGGGTAACCATCACAAAAAGCAGCACCCGATTGACAGCTACGTAGAACAGCACAGCTTCAGGGACAACCACAAAGGGCGGCACTGCCCGTGTGACAACGTTACAGAGCAGCACTGCCCGAGGCTCAGTAACACTTGTCAGCTGCAGTTGGTTTTACGTTTGCGGAAGTCGCAGCAGGGGTGGCGCAGTGAGACATCAGAATAACGCATAAAATATTAATAAAGTGGTTACACAGCTACGTACACCTACCGCAGTGTACCCTCCTACTGCTCAACACACTCCACAGAGCGGACAGAAGTTTTACCAGGTTACCCACACTCAATTTTGCATGAGCCCAGTCCTACAGATAACGACTCGCTGATAATGGAGGATAGGAGCGGCCAGGCCGGTCATACCTGTAATCCTGCACAGTACACTACAGGACGGACTAGTTTCATATAAGTAGTCTCCACCCAGTAGAATTGCAGAGCAGTGGAGCAGCAGGTGAACGGCTGCCTATCCTGTCACTAATCCCGCCTCTTCCTCCTCCTCCTCACCGCTTCTCCTCCCAGCAATGAATGAGAACCGCCCTGTATCCTGGAAGCTCTCATCGTCGAAGGGACCAACGCTGCTTTGAAATATTATTAGTACTGTAGTCATTGCTGTTACTATAAAGCGAATCATTTTTATGAGAAAGTTAAGGCACAGACATTTACATCGAAACGGCGTGATTATAGTTGCTGACTAGCCCTCTAGATACAGGGAACAAAAATCCACTCAGGTCAGGCCCACGGCTTCATGCAGACGACCAAATGCATTTTGCAGGGCTTTTTTAGCGAATGCTCCTGTGTAGTGTGTCACCCATATGTAAATCATATGCCTCCATAAACTCGTGGTATCCAGAAAAAACTGAGGTGGGGGGGGCACCAATATAACCTGGGCTACCCACCACAAAAATGGGCCGTATATGGTGGACAACACCGTATGTAGGCCTTTGTTTTGTTTTCCTATAGACCTGTGTGGAAAGACTACCACAAAATAAGTTTAAAAAATAGGACATGTTCTATTTATTACATTGTGGAATAACAGACAGTTTATGGTGCAGTGAGAAATACGGTGACCTGATAAATAGCCATGTTTCCTATTAAAGTCAATGGGGACAGCATAACTCCCAACTTTTGAGTGAGAGAAAGAGGGACAAAAAGACCCTCCCATTTTTTCTAAACCACGCCCATTGTCCCACCAGCAAGTATAGTATAATATGAACCTTAAAGGGCACCTGTCTCATCCCAGCCTTTATCTAGTCAATTCATACATTAATAATTCTTAAATCAACTATTCTTTATTATGTTAATGAGGCTGGTCACATGGTCAGAGGCATGGTGATGTCATCCCTGTTACCCCTCCCCTCTCCTCCCCCTGCTTATGTCTGTGTGCAATGTATAGTAAAGCGTTGTTTTACCTACTGACATGCTCTCCCTCCTAATACACATGTGTGAGACACAGACACATGTACCTGACATGTTCTGCTATAACATGGCTGTATCCTGGAACCGTTGTATCTCTCCTATACACACAGGCTGCAGGGGGTGAGCACCAGGAAGCACATGGAGGAGCCATTACACCATTATACAGGCTGTCAGTCAAGCACTGGGGGTGTGAATGTGCCTTCCACTCATGAATAAGCTGGACAGCCGGAAGCCTCACTATCACAGCCGGAAGACTATGGTGTCCTGTTGGATTCAGTCCTCGTTGCCGGAAGTCGCATGTGTCACGTGGACGGACGCCGTCCCTGTCATACTGGTGCTTGCGCACACACATCCTATGTGGTGGCCGCCATTTTAACTCAGGGCAAACCTCACACAGGAGCAGCCAGGACCCGTAGTGGAATGTGGACGATACTGGACCACTCCGAAAACCAGGTGCGTATAAGTGACATCAGAAACTCTCAAGTGGACAAGAGGTATGACTGGTTATATTCATTCGGCATTCTTATTCGCTTGGGCACTGATTGGGGAGGGGAGAAATTCCTTTATATAGACAGGACTGTGCATATTCGTATCACTTACCCATAAGGAAGTCACCCCGAGTTGACGATATGTGTGGGGTTCTCCGCCTTCCCGGCTCTCTGTCCATGCATTCCACTTAGTCTACTTGGCTCTCTGAGGATAATCTAATAGGGTATCGTATTAGTAGGGCAGCTCAATTGCATTAGAATTTTTCTATTATTTTGCTATTCTCCATTCTGCCTACTAGTGTACTTCTTTTGTGGTATTGAAGATTTTGTATAATTTGTGGGCAGATTGAGCTAGGGAGTGCTGGGTCATACTATGAACAATGGGAGTTGGGCTCACGATAGTGTGTACCTTGTAAGTGTTTTTAATCCTTCTATGTCTTGTTTTTGTTTTATTCGAGTCCAATGTACGCATCCATTGTTTCCTCTGGTTTATGACATCAGGTAGTTATGTATCGCGGCATCCTACATATGGACATCCGTTATTTTGTCCTTTCGTCCTGCCTGGTATCGCTGGAGAGAAGGTCTCTTATGAGGTAAGAACCTCAAACGTCCTCCATTGGGGTCTCTGTTGCAAATTCTGTGTCAAGAGGAAAGAAGAGAAGAAAAATAAATAGATTATACAATAGAACTGAATCGTAGACAAACATGTCAAATTTACAGCTTGCTAGCTGAGACATTTTCTCCAAACTATACCAAACCTATACGTAAAGAAGCAAGGAGGCTATACAATGAACCGCAGAGTGACAATTCCATCACAAGCACGTTACACTAATCAACCTCTTTAACATGTCTGCATCTTTAAATGAGATTGCTTAAATTATACTCAAAAATTCAGACCATGGGGTTGTAAGGTACCCAGCATCTGTTTCCATCTCAACTCACACCTCCTGAGTATAGCTTCCCTATTACCACCTCTCCTGAGTGTAGGGATGTGATCAATAATCCTAAATTTGAGTTCACTCTCTTTATGTACTGCTTCGGCAAAATGTCTGCTGACCGGTAGATCCTTTTTCTTTTTATGAATGGTATATCTATGTTGAGTGAACCGCATTTTAATATCTAGCGTTGTTTCACCAACATATTTCAAATCACATGGACAACTAACTAGGTACACAACGAAATCGCTATTACAGTCAAGGTAGTGGCAAATTTTGTACTGTTTCCCTTTGTGAATAAAAATGTCGCCCTTAATAGCATGGGAGCAAATAATGCAGGCTCGGCATGGGTAACACCCTTTGCGTGTGGGGCCCCCAATGCCTCTTTGTACAAGTGTCTTTGTAGGACCTATGTCAGTCTTCACTACTCGGTCTCTTATATTCCTAGCCCTTCTGTAAGATTGGGGGGTTGTGAAATTCAGGTACCCCTGTGGGGTCGCTCAGTAAGATCTTCCAGTGTTTTTTCACTATAGACGATACTTTTGTGCTGGTGTCACAATATGTGGAAATAAACGGGATCCTTTTTGTCATGTTGTTGTGTAGGTGATAGTAATTCTTCCCTACTTTTCGTGTCTAGTCTCTTCTTGTTTTCCAAAAGCTCTCTGTTGGGATAACCCCTTTGTTTGAATTTGGACAGCATCAGTGTAGTATTCTTCTGCGATTTGTCCTTTTCACTGGCAAAGCGTTTCACCCTATAGAGTTGACTGAGGGGAAGAGAGTTGCCCGTGGGGTGTGGGTGATTACTATCAAAACGTAAAATAATATTTCTGTCTGTCGGTTTATAAAAAACGTCTGTGGTGATGCCCTGATGAGTATTCTCAATGAGTACATCCAAAAATTGTAGGTTTTATTTTGATTGGACCATTGTGAACTTAATGTCACTATCCACTGTGTTTAAGTACTCCAAAAAATCAGTAAGCTGTTCCGAGTTCCCAGTCCATAAGAGGAAGACGTCGTCTATGTATTGCCACCACCCCGTAACATGTCGGAAGGGGGGGGACATATAGACAAAGTCCTCCTCAAGTGTGGTCATGACAATGTTTGCGCATGTGGGGGCCATATTGGCACCCATGGCTACGCCTTTAAGTTGCACAAAAAAGTCGCTGCCAAATAAAAAATAGTTGTAAAATAGAACCAATCTTAATAATTTAAGAATAAAGGAAATTTCAGAAGGTTTGTAACTGAAGTGTAGCAATTGTTTCTCCACACATTTGAGTCCCATGTTATGATTAATAGAAGTGTACAGTGACACAACATCGAATGAGACTAGTGTCACTTGTGAAGTGTCAATTGGTTGTATCTGTCTTAATTTGCACAAGAAATCTGTTGTGTCAGGTATGTAGGACTGCCCCCTAGTGTATAGTTCCCTCAAAGCCTGGTTGAGAAAAATGGCTATATTGGATGTTATGGACCCCCTGCCGGACTCAATCGGCAATGTAAGTCGGCGTGGGGCCTTTGTCGGCGGGTCGAATAGTGATGTCGCCGTCATGGGCAAGTCGGTTCAGCGCAGAGATTTCCTCTGAATTAAGGTTTGCACTTGATAAAGTGTCACCTTTCTCCTGCTGTAATATGGTAGCTCAATATCCTGTTTAACAGCATCTTTAAACGCCAGGATGGCTGGGACCTCAGCACTGGGAAAAAAATTGCTTTTGTTGGATGAAAGATTGTTATATACCTTAGGGATAGCAGGATTATTGTGGAACCAATGTTTTAAACTGATACTTCAATATAACCTGTGCAAATCGACGTCTAATTATTCGGGGAATTTTTAAGATATTAGTCTATTTTAGACAAGTTCTTATCCTTGGGGGAACTAGGTCCCACAGATTTTCTAGATGCATTTTTTGGCGGCATTTCCCTGATCCACCCTTTGCTTGCTACCTGTCTACTTGGGTTCTCCTACTTATGTGTGCTTATCTAATGCTTCCCGTAAGACACTTGAGGAACCCAAAATTTAGAGTGTTTTGTCCTCTGATTTTCACAGACAGAAACTTGACGCATAAAACTACTAAGGTTCCACTGTCACCACCGTTTCTTACACACTTTCCCCTTAGACTGTTCAGTGCCCATACAGCAGAGTTAGTTACAAATACACAATTTGCACTTTACAGAAACCACAGTTTCACCTATTTCTATAACAACACTTAAGCAATGGTAACCTAGATTAAGTTATAGCAATAGGCAAGGGTTAATGGCATCGGCACGAGTGGTATACATCAAACAATAATCACAGGTATTACACTCTAAGATCAAGTCTGTAAAAGTCCATGCGTCGTCTCATGCGTTTTCTCATGCGGTTAGTGCACAAGCAGAGACTGAAAGCGTAGATTAATAAGGTGTTAGTAACAATGTCAAGCCGCCACTTATTTCTCTGAAGATATTTAAGCAAGGGTAACCTAGATTAAATCGTAAGTAATATACGAGGAATAATGGCAGTAGCGCCAGTAGTATACATCAAGCAATAATCTCAGGATTTACACCTTATGATCAAGTCTATAAGAGTCCATACGTTGTTTAGTACACAAGCAGAGACTGAAAGCGTGAATTAATAAGGTGTTAGTAACAATGTCAAGCCATCATGCAAGTGTGTGTACCGTTCTCTCAGTTTCCCCAACGGAGCAAGGTCTTCATTGTATACACCAAAACTAGGGGCGCGTTAACTTGCAGTTAGACGCCTTCCACCGCGCACAGCGATGGAGAGCTAAGTTATCAGAGATTTTGCGCCAAATATAACAAAAATAATAGGAGCATAGCCAGTGTTATAGGTTAAAGCGGGATCCAATACAAGAGACAGATGGCTTGTAGTTGTTAGTAATTATTGCGATTGCTAGAGCAGTTAAGTCGCCAATGCCCATGGAGAGAGGGCAAGATTGACAGCAAAGGGTCCGACACGAGGCCAAAATTAAACCACGATCATTCAGCAGATTTACTAATAGCTACATGGAGCACCTCACCGTACAGATCAACGACGACGCCGCTGTCACCATGTTATCGCTGGCTCTGGATCCTCGTGTCTACTGGAGTCCTGATGGTCCGACAGAGCAGGTATCTGTTGCGGATCTCTGGGTCCCAGTCGCCACAGCAATTCTGCGCGCGGTCCGTCCGCCTCTCCTACCCGCCTCAGCTCCTCGATCCTTCTGCCGCTCGCCGCTCCATTATGTTTCCGCTGCTTGAATCGCTCGCTTCCCCGCTCAAGGTATGGCTATCGCTGTACCGCGATGTCCCGGCGTCAGATTTCCCCGCGTGGGGGCTGCATCATGTGAAGACGCTGTAGAGGGATCCCGGTGGACGGTCTCACGGGACGGGGGGGGGAGCCTCGGACGCGGCGTTTCACGTCATGCTGCACGCACCTCCTCAACTAAGGAAATATAAAGATATTAGATAGATAGATGATAGAAATGAGTAGATAGATAGATGCGATAGTAGATAGATATGAGAAAGATAGATATGAGATAGATGGATAGATAGATAGGAGATAGATAGATATTAGTTGAAAATAGATAGATGATAGATACATAGATAGATATAGGATAGATATATAGATAGATGATAGATATGAGTAGATAATAGATAAATGATAGATAGATAGATATGAGATGGATAGATAAATATGAGACAGATAGATATGGTATAGATAGATATGAGATAGACAGAAGGGGTGGTTTAGAAAACCAAAAGAGGGCTGGAACGGCGCTATTCGGACAAGGGTCTTCAAGGGTTAAAATGCTTTATTCCAGAAGTAGACCGCGCTTCGGTCTAATAGCGCCTTCTTCAAGTACAATTGTGTAAAAATAGGAGGTGATTTTCAGCGGCAGCTTAATCCGCAAACCAATTGTTTATCAAATTGTACTTGAAGAAGGGGCTGATTGCCCAGAAACGCGTCTACTTGGAATAAAGCATTTTAACCCTTTGAAGACTCTTGTCCGAATAGCGCCGTTCAAGCCCTCTTTTGGTTTCTAAACCACCCTCTGTCTATTGGATCACTGGTTTAACTTAGGTTAAACACCAGCGCGCTGAAGGGCAGCTTACAGATTAAGCTTACAGATATAAAAGCGCATTAACTTTATAATAAGGTGAGCACACCTCTGGGGGGGGGGGTCATTCTACATACCCCCCCTATTTCTGCGTGGGGTTCCATGGATACATACTGTCCTCTCTCCTTATCCTCACAGTATCACACGAGGCGCCGTCCTCTTGTTTGCCTTTGTTTTGTTTTTTTCCCCTACTTTTAGATATGAGATAGATGGTGCACCAACTGTTGGCTTGTGTTGCTCTGGGCTTTCTACATTTTAGATAGAATGATATTAGATAGATAGATAAATAGATAGCTATGATATATATATAGTATATACATAGATATGAGATAGAAAGATATTAGATAGATAGATATGAGATAGATAGATAGATAGATATGAGATAGATATTAGATAGATGATATATATATATGAGTAGATAATAGATAGATAGCCTCCTCCTGTCCTCCAGCCTCCTCCTGTCCTCCAGTCTCCTCCTCCTATCCTCCAGCCTCCTCCCCTCTATCCTCCTTTCCTCTACAGCATCCTCCTGTCCTCTATCCTCCTCCTGTCCTCCAGTGCTCTCCCTCCTAGCCTTCTGTCCTCCATCCCCCATCCTCAGTCAGCGTCAATCCCCGCTCCTTCATTCCCCCATAGCCGCCTGTTCCCTTCTATCCTCTCCTTCCTTACCGCCAGCCCTCATGTCCTCTATCCTCCTCCTGTCCTCCAGTCTCCTCCTCCTGTCCTCCAGCCTCCTTCTCCTGTCCCTCAGCATCCTTCTTCTGTCCTCTTCCACCCTCCTCCTGTCCTCCTCCAGCAGCCTCCTCCTCCTGTCCTCGAGTCTCCTTCACCTGTCCTCCAGCAGCCTCCTCCTGTCCTCCAGCCTCCTTCTCCTGTCATCCTCCAGCAGCCTTGTGTCCTCTTTCCTCCTCCTTTCCTCCAGCAGCACTCTGTCCTCTATTCTTCCTGTCCTCCAGCAGCACCCTGTCCTCTATCCTTCTCCTGTCCTCCTGCAGCACCCTGTCCTCTATCCCCCTCCAGCAGCAGCCTGTCCTATATCCTCCTCCTATTCCTGTGGTCCCCTATAAACAAACAAATACCTCTTTCTTACCTCCTGTCGTTCCCCCACAGTCACTCTCTCTTCTCTGGGGGTGGGGCCAGTCGAGGGGCGGAACTAACTCATTACATGACTCGTGTAGACATCATGTGAGGAGGTAGCAGGGGATGATCCCGCCTCCTCCTGGTCCCTATGCCTCCGCTGCTCTGCAGCTCTAATGTAAGGGACAAGGAGGAGGCGGAACAAACCGGGGGAGAGGGGCGAAACCCGTGACATTCTCCCAGCCGCCCGTGACTGCCGTCACACCACGTCCATTCTGGGCGGTTGGGAGGTATGGGACAGTACAGGAAGTCCCCGAGTTACATACAAGATAGGGTTCATAGTTTGTTCTTAAGTTGAATTTTTATGTAAGTCGAAACTGTATATTTTCTAATTGTAAATCCAGACATTTTTTTTTTGACACAGTGACAATTGGAGTTTCAAATTTTTTTGTCTGTACTAGGACCAAGGATTATCAATAAAGATTTATTACAGACACCTTAAAGCTGATCATTGCAGTCTGGGACTATAGTAAAGCATCCAGAGAGCTTCACCAGAGGGGTCCGTCTTTAAGTAGAGGTCGTCTGTAAGTCTGGTGTCCTTAGTATGGGGCCGTCTGTATAACTTCCTCCTTAGTGCCCTCCATCCCCTCACAATGTGTCCCCTCAGCACCCAGTCACATTGTTTCCCCTCTGATATTGGGACCCATTAACATGAGCTGTTCCAAACATACCTTGAATCTGTGTACATGCTGTCTTACCCTAAGCTAAGGGACATACTTTTATTAACTGGATGCATACAAAAGTACACAAGCTGCTCAGAAATAAAAAGAAAACATATTGTAAACATTAGTACCAGGCTGTTCAAGTGTTTGGGCAGCACTTATGAGCACACAGCTAAACTATTACATGGTACATAAAATGCAATTTGCTAAAAATCTGAGAGATAATTATAACAATGAGCAAGCTGCCACTATCTGCTCAAACACTAGAGGGTCCCATCTTACTACATAATGAACCAAGGGCCGTTATCTATTTTTCTCTGCTGTCCTTGGCTTCGAGACAGTACTTCTGACTGCTAGTGAAGGTCACTGGTCTTTTTGAAATTATCTATATGGAATTCTATGGACATTGCTGAGCTCTAAATTTCCTCTAGAATAAACTAGCAGATATACATTGCCCTAAGGGAAAAAAATCAATGGTTACACATAAATTTAGAACCTTGATCTTGAAGTTGTACAACCGCTCTCTGGGCTATAAAACAAAAAAAGTAAAAAAAAAAAAAAAGTTCAGAACGAGATAAAAGGTCATAAACATATAAAAACAGAACATCTAGACCTCTGTTCTACTCCTTGAGAGTATAACTACTGTATGTACACTTGTGTGACTTTTCACACATATTACTTCGCTTAAAGGGGTTGTCCGAGAGTTATGAAAAAAACAAAAAGTGGCCAGGAGGGGGCTGCTTTAAAAAATAAAGATCTACTTACCTTCCGACGCCCTCCGGGTGTCCCGCGCTGCTGTCGCTGCGGACCGCACGCCATGTAAACAAACATGGCTGCCGGAGCAGCCGTAGCCATCTGGCCCAGGGGCTTTGCCATTGGGCAGCGCTTTAGCCACTTCTGCCAATTCTTCCATTGTTATTTCTTGATTCAAATCGCTCAATGCCTCTGAGGGGAGGGTCGGGAGGTTACAGTCCGCTAGATAATTGCGCAGTTGGTCTGTCATTACTGTGTTGTCTCCGGGGATCCTAGGAGGGAGAGCATATAGGTTGCTATAGAAGTCTTCAAACACTTGTGCTACCTTGGATGGGTCATATTGAGTTACCCCCAGAGGAGTCCTTAATACCATACGGATTGCTATCACCCGTTTGGGCTCTCAGCTGACTAGCCAGAAGGGTATGGGCTTTATTACCATATTCGTAGAAACGTCTACGTGAGTAGCGGAGAAGCTTCTCGCTGCTCATGAGTAGGTATTCACGCAGTCTAGCTCTAACATCTACTACTTGTCTTAGTAATCTAAAGGATGGGTTGCACAACAGTCTGGCTTCCATGGAGTGTAGCTCCTTCTCACACTGTGTCCGGACCGCTTAGTTCAAGTGCTTTTTCCTAGAGGCGACCGAGATACAATCACCCCGGATGACTGCTTTGTGTGCTTCCCACAAAATGTTGTGGGAGGGGGCAGAGGGTGTATTTTCTGCAAAGTATCGCAGTAGGCATTGGTGAAGTTCTGTTCGCATTGTAAGGTTAGTAAGTAGCGTTTCATTGAGTCTCCAGTGCAGTGGATGAGGCAGGGGGGAGGTGAAGCTAAGATCTAGTGTGACTGGGGCGTGATCTGACCACGTGATCGATTCAATGAACAACTCACATAGAGTTCTAAGAATGGAAATATCACCAAAAAAGTAGTCTATGCGAGTGTACGTGTTGTGTGGGGGGGAGTAGAAGGAGTACTTTCTGGCTGTCGGGCTGTCCACTCTCCATAAGTCTTATAGGTCGTATTGGCGAATCAGCCTCCGGAAACCAGAGGCCAGCCGCTGGGTCTGTCGTAGTGGTGGGTGGCCCGAGATGGAAAGCCTGTCTCTGTTTTCTGAGAAAGGGGCATTAAAGTTGCCCCCAACCAGGGTTGGGGTTCCCCTATATTGTGTCAGTCGTTTCAGGATTTGGGAAAGAAACGTGAGTTGCCCTGAATTTGGGGCGTAGATATTACACAATACTATGGGGAGGCCCGCTATGGACCCTTGTAGAATAATGTATCTCCCTTCTGGGTCGGAATAGGAGCTAGTCACTGTAAGAGGGCAAGTACGGGAGATTAGGATTGCAACTAATGGTTTTTTGGTTTGGGAGCATGCCATGAATGCCTGGGGGTAGTGACGCCTCGCAAATCTGCAGGAGCCCGAACTAGAGAGACGTGTCTCCTGCAGGAATGCAATGTCTGGGATAACCTCTTTAGGTCCTGTAGCAGTAGGTGACGTTTACCGTTTGAGTTAAGGCCTTTAACATTTAAAGATAACAACCTCACCATATCCAGGATTGTCGCAGGGAATGCTTATCCACGTAATACTGTTTGTGCACAATGATTCGTCCCGTAAAATCCCCTGTGTAGCTGTGCCAAGCTCTGCTCCTTCGATGCCCACCAATTGCGTTGCAATGAGACAGGAACTGAACTTAGGAAACATAATTAAACAATTAAAACTTAAGAATACCGTAATATAACAGCACAAACAAAGAAAAAAAACATCTTTATAGCTTAGACCTCGGGGAGAAGCATACTGAGCTGCTCCACCTGGAGTCAGCTGACAAGCGCACGCATGACTCCAGCGTGATGCATGGGAAACATCCCACAAAGGCAGGATGTCTCCAAGGCATCCCGTACGCATGTCTTGGGGGGTCATGACCCTCCCGAGGAGTAACGGATACGAGTGCCGTCCAGTCCCCCGGAGGTCCCTAAGGATGCATAACCTTGCAGCCTACCTCTACAATAGGAAAAAGTACACATCAATTAGTCAGTGAACAGGAGGGGGGAGGAAGAGAGGGAAGGGGAACAGAAGACAAAAGATAAGCATAAGCAAACTACGACTTCTGTTCAACGTGGGGAAGGTTGTGTCCTGTGAGAAGAAGCAGGGGGGGGTACCCGTTGCCAAGTTGGTGATAAGGGAGGGAGTGACAGGTTAGGCCCCGTCTGTATAGCTTCTGGGATTGGAATGTTGTCAGGCTTGTGGGATGTGGATCCGCTGGACCACTGCAGACGATGACTCAAGCCACTACCTGGGACCGGAGTCTAAGTGGTACCCGGTTTTCACCAGAGCCCACCGCAAAGCGGGTTAGACAAGCTGCGGCGTGGTACCACCAGATCGTTCCTCAGGCGTGACTTGTCTGCAGTGGCGGCCAAGGTTGAGGTACAGAAACAGCAGTCAAGCTCGAGGTCACAGTCCAGGCACAGGGTCAGGGCAGGCGGCAGAGATGCAACGCCAGAATCCAAACCGGGGTGAGCAACAGGAGATCCAAGCAGAAGGGTACGGGAACACAGAACTCACGACAGCAATACGGAGGGACACTGGTACACGGGAACACGGAGGTAGTCAGGCAACACAGGAACACGGAGGGAGTCAGGCACGCAGGAGACACTGGAACGCAGGATACACTGGAACGCAGGCAAATCGCAACAGAGCTTTCTCTAAGGCTGTGAGGCCCAAAGATCCGGCAGGGCTTGCAGGAAGAAGCAGGCTTATGTACATTTGGGCAATATGGCCAGCGGCAATTAATGGCGCGCTGGCCCTTTAAATTTCCTGGAAGTGCCACGCGCGCCCTAAGGCGCGGGACCGCGCGCACACGGAGCGAGGCCGGGACTCGGGATTTCTTGGGTTGAAGAAATCTCTGCAGAAGATCACGGTCCAGAATATTGTCCTCCGGCTCCCAAGACCTCTCTTCTGGACCGAACCCCTTCCAGTAGACTAAGAAGAACCGCTTCCGCCTTACTGTCTTCATATCAAGGATGTCTTTTACCTCATAGGTGTCGGTGGAGTCAGCCACAGGGGTAGGAGGAGGTACTTGCCGGGAGAAGCGGTTCAGGATGAAAGGCTTGAGCAGGGAGACATGGAAGGAGTTCGGGATGCGCATAGTGGGGGGAAGGCGCAACTTGCAGGATACAGGATTGATACGGGTCAGGACCTCAAAAGGACCCAAGAAACGAGGACCAAGCTTGTACCCAGGTATCTTCAGCCGGATGTACCTGGAAGATAACCAGACCTTGTCCCCAGGAGAGAAGACGGGAGGAGGTCTGCGTTTCTTGTCGGCCTGGATTTTAGTGCGAGCAGACGCCCGAAGTAGAGATAGACGAGTCTGTCTCCATACAGAGCTGAGGTCCTGCACCAATTCTTCCACCGCAGGAACATCCGAGGGAACTGAGAGAGGGAGTGGTGGGCGTGGAATTCTTCCATAGACAACAAAGAATAGAGCAGCACCAGCAGACTCAGAATCCAGAGAGTTGTAGGAGAACTCTGCCCAGGGCAACAAAGTGGACCAGTCGTCCTGACGGGCAGAGACAAAATGACGCAGATAGCAGCCCAGACTCTGGTTGACTCTCTCCACTTGACCATTGGACTGAGGGTGGTAGGCTGAAGAAAAGTCCAACTTCATCTGCAGTTGGCTGCAGAGTGAGCGCCAGAAGCGGGAGACAAATTGAACTCCATGATCAGAGACAATGTGCAGAGGAAGCCCATGTAGCCGGAATATATTTTGGAAGAAGAGACTGGCAAGACGTGGAGCAGACGGTAGACCTGGAAGAGGAACGAAATGAGACATCTTCGAAAACCGGTCTGTCACCACCCAGATGACAGTATTGCCCGAAGAAGATGGAAGATCCGTGACAAAGTCCATAGCCACGTGTGACCACAGGCGACTGGGTATCGGCAACGGAAGCAAGAGACCAGCCGGTTTTAGACGAGAAGGCTTATTTCAAGCACAGGAGGTGCAGGATCCCACAAAGTCCCGAACATCTTTGACCAAGTCAGGCCACCAGTAGTAGCGGGAGATGAGGGCCACGGAGCGTCGCACCCCAGGGTGCCAGCCAGGCGGGAAGAATGTCCCCAAAACAAAATCCTCTTCCGCAGAGCAGGTCGGACATACGTCTTGCCAGGGGGAAGCTGCTGAAGATCCACAGGAGCGGCTGCAACCAACTGTTCCGGAGAGATGATATACTGAGGAACCGGCTCTTCTCCAACAACATCTGAGGCACGGGAAAGGGCATCAGCCTTGATATTCTTCTCTGCTGGTCGGAAGTGGATCATCAAATTGAAGCGGGAGAAGAATAGTGACCTACGGGCTTTCCTGGGATTAAGACGTTGGGCTGTCTGGAGGTACGAAAGGTTCTTATGATCCGTGTAAACACAGACTGGATAGCGAGCACCCTCCAAAAGATGACGCCATTCTTCCAGGGCAAGTTTGATTGCCAAAAGTTCCTTGTCACCAATAGAGTAGTTCTTCTCTGCAGGAAAAAAAGTTTTAGAAAAGAAACCGCACGTAAGAGTTCGGCCCCTGGGTCCCTTCTGGGTAAGCACAGCCCCTGCACCGACAGAAGATGCGTCCACCTCAAATATAAAAGGCTTCTCAGTATCAGGTCTAGAAAGGATCGGAGCTTTAGCAAAGGCGGACTTTAACTTTGCAAAGGCCTCTTCTGCTGCTGGAGGCCAAAGGCGTGGATTAGCGCCCTTCCTGGTGAGTGCCACGATGGGAGCAACAAGAGTAGAGAAATGAGGAATGAACTGACGGTAGTAGTTTGCGAAGCCCAGGAATCTCCGAATGGCGCGAAGACCCTCTGGACGTGGCCACTGAAGAACGGCAGACAGCTTGGTAGGATCCATCTGGAGACCCCTGTCGGAGATGATGTAACCAAGAAAAGGTAGACTCCGTTGATGGAAGAGACATTTCTCGAGCTTAGCGTAGAGACTATTGGCTCGAAGGCGGCCTAGGACTTGCTGTACTTGAGATTGATGAGTCTTGAGATCTGGAGAGAACACCAAGATGTCATCAAGGTAGACCACTACACACGTATACAGAAGGTCCCTGAAGATGTCATTGACAAACTCCTGGAAGACAGCTGGAGCATTGCATAATCCAAAAGGCATCACAAGGTATTCGAAGTGACCATCTCGGGTGTTAAATGCTGTCTTCCATTCGTCTCCCTTGCGGATACGAATAAGGTTGTAGGCCCCACGAAGATCCAACTTAGAGAAAATCTTGGAACCGCGCAGGCGATCAAACAGTTCTGTGATCAGTGGCAGAGGGTAGCGGCTTTTAACCGTGATCTTATTAAGTCCACGATAATCAATACAAGGACGCAAGGAGCCGTCCTTCTTAGTAACAAAGAAGAATCCTGCACCCGCAGGAGAGGAGGACTTCCGTTTGAAACCTCTTTGCAAGTTCTCCTGGATATACTCTGACATAGCTGTGGTCTCAGGAACGGAGAGTGGATACACTCGGCCTCTGGGAGGAGAAGTGCCCGGCAATAACTCAATAGGGCAATTGTAGGGTCGGTGCGGTGGCAAAGTCTCAGCCTGCTTTTTAGAGAAGACGTCAGAGAAGTCCTGGTAGCACGTGGGTAAACCCTCCAAAGGCTTCGTAGACAGAGAGGAGACCAATACAGGTACAGGCAGGGAAGCCCCCATACAGCGCGACCGGCACTCAGGACCCCAATGAAGGATCTCCCCTGTCATCCAATTGAGAACAGGAGCATGGAGCTGCAGCCACGGAAGACCCAACAGGATAGAGGACGTGGAGCGAGGTAGCACGTAAAAAGACAGTTTCTCCTTGTGTAACACTCCGACTTGCAAGGACAGAGGCTTGGTGCGGTACAGGACCGGGTCAGAGAGGATCTGGCCACTTACGGATGAGATGACCAACGGCTTCTCAAGGCGAACCACTGGGATGTGAGGACTGGCGCCAACGCTGAGAAGCACCAGAATCAACAGACGTGGAGAAGCTTGGCAGACACCTAGGGACGCTTCTCCCAAGAACCCTAGGTGCTGGCGTTTCCCGGACGCTGAGGACGGAATGGACAGGACCCGATGAAGTGCTCCGGACTAGCACAATAAAGGCAAAGGTTACCCTGGCACATTCTGATGTGTTCCTGGGAGGAGAGTCTAGCTCTGTCCACCTCCATAGGCTCCTCTGCGGGTAGTACGGCCTGAGGCTGGAGTGGTCTTTGGAAGACCGGGGCCAGGCAGGGAAGGCGTCGAGGACGGACTTGAGGTTGCTCGAAGCGTGATTCCTCAGCACGCTCTCTAAATCGCACGTCTATCCGAGTGGCCAAGGTGATGAGACCACTCAGAGTAGACGGCAGATCACGAGCGGCCAGAGCGTCCTTCACAGGAGAGGCGATACCCTTCTTGAAAGCGGCAGACAAGGCAGCGTCATTCCAGGCAAGTTCTGATGCCAAAGTACGGAACTGGACCGCATACTCTCCCACGGAGGAATTTCCCTGGCGCAAGTTCAATAAGGCAGACTCGGCGGAGGAGGCCCGAGCTGGTTCCTCAAACACGGCCCTAAATTCGGACACAAAGGCTGAGAGAGAAGCCGTAACCGGGTCGCTTCTGTCCCACAGGGGTGTAGCCCAGGACAGGGCTTTCCCAGAGAATAGGCTGATTAAAAACGCCACCCTCGATCGTTCCGAAATAAACTGGGTCGGCATAAGTTCAATATGCAGGGAGCACTGAGTTAAAAAACTTCTGCACATCTTAGGATCACCATCATATTTGCTGGGCATGGACAAGCGCATCCTGGGTTCAACAGCAGGGAGAGGAGTCGGAGCTGTAGAAGTCGCTAGAGCAGCTTCCGGAACCTGTTGTGGTTGTTGGTTGGCCAATAGTTGCTGCAACATGGCCGTGACCTGCTCCAGCTGATCACGCTGCGCAGCAATCTGCCGGGATTGGTGGATCACAATAGTAGCGAGGTCAGGCTTGCTAGGAGACGGAACCTCGGCGGGATCCATGGCCGGATCTTACTGTCAGGCTTGTGGGATATGGATCCGCTGGACCACTGCAGACGATGACTCAAGCCACTACCTGGGACCAGAGTCTAAGTGGTACCCGGTTTTCACCAGAGTCCGCCGCAAAGTGGGTTAGACAAGCTGCGGCGTGGTACCACCAGGTCGTTCCTCAGGCGTGACTTGTCTGCAGTGGCGGCCAAGGTTGAGGTACAGAAACAGCAGTCAAGCTCGAGGTCACAGTCCAGGCACAGGGTCAGGGCAGGCGGCAGAGATGCAACGTCAGAATCCAAACCAGGGTCAGCAACAGGAGATCCAAGCAGAAGGGTACGGGAACACAGAACTCACGACAGCAATACGGAGGGACACTGGTACATGGAAACACGGAGGTAGTCAGGCAACACAGGAACACGGAGGGAGTCAGGCACGCAGGAGACACTGGAACGCAGGATACACTGGAACGCAGGCAAATCGCAACAGAGCTTTCTCTAAGGCTGTGAGGCACAAAGATCCGGCAGGGCTTGCAGGAAGAGGCAGGCTTATATACATTTGGGCAATATGGCCAGCGGCAATTAATGGCGCGCTGGCCCTTTAAATTGCCTGGAAGTCCCGCGCGCGCGCCCTAAGGCGCGGGACCGCGCACACGGAGCGAGGCCGGGACTCGGGAGCGGAGAGAGGTAAGACGCGCTGGCGCGGCGCCTGCTGGGAGCGAGAAGCACGGGTGAGCCCGCGACCTGCGATGTGGGTCGCGGGTCCACCCGTGACAAATGTCCAGTGACTTGCAGAAATCCGGAAGATTAAAAAGGGAAGCCCCAACGGTATGGAATGTTACGCTCTTGCAGAATCGCCAGTAGTGGACGTAAAGCTCTACGTCATTGAAGGGTGACCCACGAGAGGTCTTGGAATAAGTAAATCTGAGCTCCATGGTAGTTGATGAACCGTATGCGTCTGGCCTTTGCCATTATATCTTCTTTGAGTAGAAAGTCTGTGATACAGCAAATTATATCTCTGGGGCGGTTGGTGGCCGACTTAGGGCGCAGGGCCCGGTGAGCCCTGTCCATTCTGAGAGGGGCATCAGGAGGCTTGCCCAGAATAGAGTTAAAAATATTCTGCAAGATCAAAAACACATCTTCTGGACCCGTCGTTTCTGGGACCCCCCGGACACGTATATTATTCCTTCTCCCTCTATTATCCAAGTCCTCTATATGGGATTGCAGGTCTTGAATAGTCTCTTCTTGGGATACAACACGGTTATGGAGCACATTAATAGCCTTACGTGCCATAGCATGGTCATCCTCCAACGTATCCACCCTTTGAGCCACCATTTGTATATCTTTGCGTACCTCGGCTATCGCTGATTTACATGTTTCTTTGACCTCTGATATCATGGCTTGAAAATCCAACTTAGTAGGCAGTTGGTGTACATGTGTCCACTAGTCCGTGGGTGGTTGAGACGGAGGTTCAGTGGCATATGACCCATCCGACGCAGGGGACCAGGAGCGATGGGGGATGATGCCCGTAATGCTTGCGGGGTGGCAGCATATTCCTCTGTATCAGGGTCCGATCCCCTGTGTTTCCGGCCCAGCGGAGCAAAGTCTCTCTGTGGCAGGGGCTGGGGTGGAGAGGGGTGGGCAGGAGAGAGGGACCCAATATTTGTATCGGGTAGTAGGCCCACAGGCCCGGGTGGGGGGGCCAGGTCTATGAGGAGCTGGTGGTATGACTCCTGGTTTCTTACTTGTGCGGCCTGGGGGGTCACCTGAGCCTGGGGCATATTATTATGATGTGCATTGCCCCCATGCTGTGTCTCTGCATGTGGGGATTGCAGCGGTGGAAGCTGCAGCAGGGCTTCCTAATAAGGCCTCTCTCGGCCAGAACTGATGTCCCCTGTGCTTCGGGGGGAGCCCGAGTCCTGCGTGGGCCTCCCAGTATCTGATAGTCGCTGGGGATGCGGTGGTGGGGGTTGGGCTATGCGCTCTCAGCCGCCTGCAGCCTGGGGGGGAGGGAAGTCCTCGTACTGGGAAGCTCCGGCGCGCGGCGGCGCCATCTTGGATGAGACGGCCCACGTCTCTCTAGTAGTGTGGGTACTTGCGGGGTATCGGGTCGCTCCGGGGAGGCTGCAGGGAGCTTCGTCTTCCTCCTGTTGCCCATATCGCCGAGGTAGGCTGCCTAAATATAGCGGTAGGGACCCGTGGGAGACGGAGCCCGTCTAACACGCGTCCTCTCTCCTCGGCATCCGGACATGCCCCCGAAACACTGTTTTTTTTCCTCCTAACTCATTTTCCTAACAAGACAAACTCATTGATAAGACGCATATTGTTTTCCATGCATTTCTTGCTTAAGGAGCTAAGTTTGTAAAAATCTCAGTTGCTGAATGAGATAGCAGGTTATTCTGCTCAGATCTAAAAGAGACCAACTGACTTCATGTAGAAACACTGTTGCTTTGCCTCCTAACTCATTTTCCTAAGCAGACAACCTCTATGATAAGACGCACATTGGGGGTCATTTACTAAGGGCCCGAATCGCGTTTTCCCGACGTGTTACCCGAATATTTCCGATTTGCGCCGATTGTACCTGAATTGCCCCGGGATTGTGTCGCACGCGATCGGATTGTGGCGCATCGGCGCCGGCATGCGCGCGACGGAAATCGGGGGGCGTGGCCGAACGAAAACCCGACGTATTCGGAAAAACCGCCGCATTTAAAAACCGAAAAAGTGTCGCTTGGGGAGCGCTTACCTTCACCTGGTCCGAGGTGGTGCATTCCGGCGCGTGGAGATGATTTTCAGCGCAGCAGCGCCACCTGGTGGACGGCGGAGGAACTGCCTTCATGAATCCCGGCCGGACCCGAATCCAGAGCAGAGAACGCGCCGCTGGATCGCGAATGGGCCGGGTAAGTAAATTTGCCCCATTGTTTTCCATGCATTTCTTGCTAAAGGCGCTAAGTTCGTGAAAATCTCAGTTGCTGAATGAGCTAGCAGGTTATTTTACTCAGATTTAAACGAGACCAACTGACTTCATGTAGAAACACTGTTACTTTGTCTCCTAACTCTTTTTCCTAACCAGACAACCTCAATGATAAGACGCACATTGTTTTCCATGCATTTCTTGCTAAAGTAGCTAAGTTCGTGAAAATCTCAGTTGCTGAATGAGCTAGGAGGCTATTCACTCCGTTCTAAAAGAGACCAACTAACTTCATGTAGAAACTCCGTACCATTGTCTCCTAACTCATTTTCCTAACAAGACAACCTCAATGATAAAACACACATTGTTTTCAATGCATTTCTCGCTAAAAGAGCTAAGATTGTGATTATCTCTGTTGCTAAATGAGCTAGGAGGCTATTTAGCTCCGATCTAAGGGAGACCAACTAACTTCATGTAGAAACACTGTTACTTTGCCTCCTAACTCATTTTCCTAACAAGACAACCTCAATGATAAGATGCACGTTGTTTCCTATGCATTTCTTGCTAGAAGAGCTAAGATCGTGATTATCTCTGTTGCTGAATGAGCTAGGAGGCTATTCAACTCCGATCTAAAAGAGACCAACTGACTTCATGTAGAAACACTGTTACTTTGCCTACTAAATCTTTTTCCTAACCAGTCAACATCAATGATAAGACGCACATTGTTCTCGCTAAAAAAGGTAAGTTCGTGATTATCTCTGTTGCTGAATCAGCTAGGAGGCTATTTAGCTCAGATCTAAGAGAGAGAGTCTTGTTAGGAAAATGAATTAGGAGGCAAAGTAACAGTGTTTCTACGTGAAGTCAGTTGGTCTCTTTTAGATCTGAGCAGAATAACCTGTTAGCTCATTCAGAAACAGAGATAATCACAAACTTAACTCCTTTAGCAAGAAATGCTTGGAAAACAAAGTGCATCTATCATTGCCAGTCATTGAGATTGTCTCGTTAGGAAAATGATCTGGGAAAGACTTGTTAAGGCCCCAGAAGAACTTGTTAAGGCCCAAAAAGGACTTGTTAAGGTCCGTGAAGGACTTGCTATGGCCCGCGCAAGACTTGTTAAGGCCCGGGAAGGACCTCTTAAAGCCCAGGGAAGTACTTACTAAGGCCCGGGAAGGACCTCCTAAAGCCCGGGAAGGACGTGTTTTGGCGTGGGAATGACTAGTTAAGGCCCGGGAAGGATTTGTTTAGGTCTGGGCAGGACTTCTTAAGGGTCGGGCAGGACATTTAAATATTTGTTAAAGCCCGGGAAGGACTTGATAAGGCTGGAGCAGGACTTGTTAACGCTCGGGAAGGACTTGTTACCCTCTGGAAGAACTTGTTAAGGCCATGGAAGGACTTTTTAAGGCCCGGGAAGCACTTTAAAAGGCCCGGGAAGGACTTGTTAAGGCCCGTGAAGGACATGCTTAGGCCCGTGCAAGACTTGTTTAGGCCCGGGTAGGACTTGTTAAGGCCCGTGAAGGACATGCTTAGGCAGGACTTGGTAAGGCTGAGCAGGACTTGTTAAGGCACTGGCAGGATTTGATAAGGCCTTGCCAGGACTTGTTAAGGCCCAGGAAGGGTTCGTTAAGGCCCGGGCATGACTTGTTAAGGCAGGGGCAGGACTTGTGAAAAGCCCGGCAGGAGTTGTTAAGGCCAGGGAAGGACATGTTAAGGCCCTGCAAGGACTTGTTTAGCCCCTGGCAAGACTTAAGGCCCGTGAAGGACTTGTTAAGGCCCGGGCCCTGTACGGGCCTTTTCATGTCCTTCCCGGGCCTTAAAAAATCTTGCCATAACCTTAAAAAGTCGGGGCAGGACTTGACTTGATAAGGCCCAGGCAGAACTTGTTAGGGCCTGGGAAGGACTTACTAAGGCCCGGGAAGGAATTACTAAGGCCCGTGAAGGACCTGTAAAGGCACGGGAAAGACTTGATAAGGCCCAGGCAGCACTTGTTAAGGCCCGAGCAGGACTTGTTAAGACCCTGGAAGGACTTATTAAGCCCCTGGCAGGACTTGTTATGTTTCGGGCAGGACTTGTTAAGGCCCTGGCCGGACTTGTTAAGGCCCGGGAAGGACTTGATAAAGCTCGGGTAGGACTTGGCAAGGCCCGGGCACGACATGTTAAGGCCTGGGAAGGACCTGTTAAGGATGTGGAAGGTCTTGTTAAGGTGCGTGAAGGACTTATTAAGGTACTGGCAGGATTCGATGAGGCCTTGGCAGGACTTGTTTCGGACCAAGCAGGATTTGTTAAAGCCTGAGCAGGACTTGTTAAGGCCAAGGCAGCACTTGTTAGAGCCCTGGAAGAACAAACTAAGACCCAGGAAGGACTTGTTAAGGCCCGAGCAGTACATGGTACAGCCCGGGCAGGACTAGTTTAGGCCCTGGAAGGACTTGTTAAGCCCCTGGCGAGACTTGTTAAGGCCCGGCCAGGACTTGTTAAGGCCCGGCAGGACATGTTAAGGCCCGGACTGTGCTTGATAAGGCCCGGGAAAGACTTGTTAAGGCTCGGGCAGGACTTGTTAAAGCACATAAATGTCATGTAAAGGCCTAGGAAGCGCTTGTTAAGGCCCGAGCAGGACTTGTTAACCCCTTAACGCTCTGCGCCGTAGCTCTACGGCGCAGAGGTATAAGGGATGTGTGAAGAGGGCTCACGGGCTGAGTCCTCTTCATACAGAGGTGGGGGTTGTTGCATATTGCAGCAAACCCCCACCGCTAATAACCGTGGTCGCGCGGGCGCCGCCATCTTTTTTACGTTCGCCGCGCCCCTGAACGTCATTGGGGGTGGCGATCGGTTCACATGGTAGCCTCGGGTCTTCGTTTGACCCGAGACTATCTGGCATCTGCAGATTCGTTACAATGAGCCAGTGGCTCATTGTAATGAATGTGCTGCAAAAATGCCATATATTGCAATACAGAAGTATTGCAGTATATGGTAGGAGCGATCTGACTATCTAGTGTTAATGTACCCTAGATGGTCTAAAAAATAGTGAAAAAATTTTTTTTAAAAAATTTAAAAAATAAAAAAAATTAATAAAATATTAAAAGTTCAAATCACCCCCCTTTCCCTAGATCGGATATAAAACATAATAAACAGTAAAAATCACAAACATATTAGGTATCTCCGCGTCCCAAAATGCCCGATCTATCAAAATATAAAAACGGTTACGGGCGGCGGTGACCTCCGAGGCGGGAAATGGCGCCCAAATGTCCGAAATGCGACTTTTACACCTTTTTACATAACATAAAAAATGAAATAAAAAATTATCGAAATGTCGCACAGACCTCAAAATGGTAGCAATGAAAACTTCGCCTCATTTCTCAAAAAAAGACCCCTCACAAATCTCCGTGTGCCAAAGTATGAAAAAGATGGCAAATTTTTTTTTTCTTTTTTTGTACACATTCGTTTAATTTTTGAAAATGTATTAAAACACAATAAAACCTATGTAATTTTTGTATCACCGCGATCACACCGAACCAAAGAATAAAGTAGGTGTGTTATTTGGAGCGAAGAGTGAAAGTCGTAAAAACTGAGCCCACAAGAACGTTTTTTTTCAATTTTTCCACATTTGGAATTTTTTTTCAGCTTTGGAGTACACGGCATGTTAAAATAAATAACATTACAGGAAAGTAAAATTTGTTACGCACAAAATAAGCCCTCACACAGGTCTGTACACGTAAAAATGAAAAAGTTATGGATTTTTGAAGTTGGAGAGCGAGAAATGAGCCGAAAAACCCTGCGTCCTTAAGGGGTTAAGGCCCTGGAAGGACTTGTTAAAGCCCGGACAGGACTTGTTAAGGCCAGAGAAGGACATGTTAAGGCCCGTGAAAGACTTGTTAAGGCCCGGGAAGGACTTGTTAATGCCCAGGCAGGACTTGTTAAGGCCCGGCAGGACATGTTAAGGCCCCTGCAGGACTTGTTATGCATTGAGAGTGCTTGATAATGCCCGGGAAGGACTTGTTAAGGCTCTGGCAGGACTGGTTAAGGCCATGGAAGGACTAGTTAAAGCCCGAAAATGTCTTGTTAAGGCCCAGGGTGTTAACAAGTCCTGCCCGGGCCTTAACAAGTCTTTCCCGGGCTTGAACAAGTCTTTCCATGGCCTTAACAAGTCCTGCCCGGGCCTTAACAAGTCCTGCCCGGGCCTTAACAAGTCCTGCTGAAGCCTCAACAAGTCCTTCCAGGACCTTAACAAGTACTGCCATGGACTTAACAAGTCCTGTCCTGGGCCTTAACAAGTCTTGCGCAGGACATAGCAAGTCCTTCACGGACCTTGACAAGTCCTTCTCTGGCCTTAACAAGTCCTTCCCGGACCTTAAGAAGACCTTCCAGAGCCTTAGAAAATTGTGTCCAAGCCTTAACAAGACCTTACCGGGCCCTAACTAGTCTGGCCTTATCAAGTTTTTCCAAGGCCTTAAAATTTCTTGCCCGGGCCTTAACAAGTTCTTCCTGGGCCTTAACAAGTCCTTTCCAGACCTTAACAAGTTCTTCCAGACCTTAACAAGTTCTTCCAGGGCCTTAACAAGTCTTCTACAGGCCTTAACAAGTCTTTCCGGGCTTTAACAAGTCTTTCCATGGCCTTAACAAGTACTGCCATGGACTTAACAAGTCCTACCTGGCCTTAACAAGTCCTGCTCTGGCCTTAACAAATCCCGCCGGGTCTTAACATGTCTTGCCAGGACATAGCAAGACCTTCACAGACCTTAACAAGTCCTTCCAGGGCCCTAACAAGTCCTGCTTTGGCCTTTACAAGTCCTTAACTAGTCCTTTGGGCCTAAACAAGTCCTGCCAAGGCCTCATCGAATCCTGCCAGCACCTTAACAAGTCCTTCACAAGACCTTCCAGATCCTTAGCAAGTCCTGCCTGGGCCTTGACAAGTCCTGAAGGAGCCTTAGCAAGTCCTGCTCAGGCTTTAACAAATCCTTCCAGGGCCTCATCAGTACTGCCAGGGACTTAACAAGTCCTGCCTGGGACTTAACAAGTCTTTCCCGGTCCTAAACTAGTCCTGCCCAGGCCTTAATAAGTTCATCCCGGGTCTTAACAAGTCCTTCCCGGGCCATAACAAGTCCTTACCGGGACTTAATAAGTTCTGCCCGGCCCTTATCAAGTACTTCCCAGGTCTTAACAAGTCCTGCTCGGGCCTTAACAGTTCTTCCTAGGCCTTAACAAGACATTCTCGGGCTTTAACAAGTCCTTCCATGGCCTTAACAAGTCCTGCCCGGGCCTTAACAAGTCCTTCGCGGGCCTTATCAAGCACTGTCCGGGCCTTAACAAGTCCCGAGCAGGACTTGTTAAGGCCATTTAAATATTTGATAAAGCCCGGAAAGGACTTGTTAAGGCTGGAGCAGGACGTGTTAAGGCTCGGGAAGTACTTGTAACGCCCTGGAAGAACTTGTTAAGGCCATGGAAGGACGTTTTAAGGCCCAGGAAACACTTTATAAGGCCCGGGAAGGACTTGTTAAGGCCTGTGCAAGACTAGTTAAGACCCGGGCAGGACTTGTTAAGGCCCAAGCAGAACTTTTTAAGGTTAAGTCAGGATTTGTTAAGGCCCTAGAAGGACATTAAAAAGGCCCTTACAGGACTTGATAAGGCCCGGCAATGCTTGTGAATAGCCTGGCATGAGTTGTTAAGGCCAGGGCAGGACAGTTTAAGGCCCTTAACTAGTACTGCCAGGCCTTAACAAGTCTTTCCCGGGCCTTGACAAGTCCTTTCTGGGCCTTAACAAGTCCTGCCCTGGCCTTAACAAGTCCTGCCCGGGCCCTAACAAATCCTAGCCGGGCCTTAATTCCCGGGCCAAAATACTTTCTTCCCAGGCCTTATAAAGTCCTTCCCGGGCCTTGAAAAGTCCTGCCTGGGCCTTAGCAAATCCCGCCCGGGCCTTAACAAGTCTTGTTCGGGACATAGTAAGTCCTTCACGGACCTTAACAAGTCCATCTCGGACCTAAACAAGTCCTGCCAGGCCTTAAAACAAGACCTTCCAGAGCCTTAGCAAGTCCTTCCCGGAGTCCTGCCCGGGCCTTAACAAGTCTTGCGCAGGACATAGCAAGTCCTTCACGGACCTTTACAAGTCCAGCTCGGGCCTTAACAAGTCCTGCCCGGGACCTAACAAGTCCTTCCCGGTCCTAAAGTAGTCCTGCCCAGGCCTTAACAAGTCCATCCCGGGTCTTAACAAGTCCTTCCCGGGCCATAACAAGTCCTTCCCGGGCCTTAGCAAGTCCTTACCGGGACTTAGTAGGTTCGACCCGGCCCTTATCAAGTACTTCCCCGGCCTTAACAAGTCCTGCTCGGGCCTTAACAGTTCTTCCTAGGCCTTAACAAAACATTCTCGGGCTTTAACAAGTCCTTCCATGGCCTTAACAAGTCCTGCCCGGGCCTTAACAAGTCCTTCGCGGGCCTTATCAAGCACTGTCCGGGCCTTAATAAGTCCCGAGCAGGACTTGTTAAGGCCATTTAAATATTTGTTAAAGCCCGGGAAGGACTTGTTAAGGCTGGAGCAAGACGTGTTAAGGCTCGGGAAGGACTTGTAATGCCCTGGAAGAACTTGTTTAGGCCATGGAAGGACGTTTGTAAGGGAGTGCCCGGAAGCGCCTTTATAAGGACCCGGGGACTTGTTAGAAGGAACCTACCACTTGAAGTGGCAGGTATAAGAGGGAACTACCGGCACCAGCTCAGGTGCGCTGGTGCCGGAGCTTATTTTGTTAGTGTTTAAACGCAGTTCGCGGTTTAAAGCCTTTTAAATGTATGGATGAAGCTGCTTCGGCGCAGGGAGGTACGCGCTCGGCGCACCATGCGCGCGACCGTGCACGCGGCTACATAGGAAGTGAATGAGAGCCGCGGGCACTCACTAACTAAAACACTAACAAAAATAGCTCCGGCACCAGCTCACCCTGAGCTGGTGCTCGGTAGTTCCCTCTTATACCTGCCACTTCAAGTGGTAGGTTTCCATTAACAAGTCCTTCCCGGGCCTTATAAAGTGCTTCCCGGGCCTTAAAACGTCCTTCCATGGCCTAAAAAAGGCCTGTGCAAGACTGGTTAAGACCCAGGCAGGACTTGTTAAGGCCCAAGCAGAACTTTTTAAGGTAGGAAGGACATCAAAAAGGCCCTTACAGGACTTGTTAAGGCCCGGGAAGTACTTGTGAATAGCCTGGCATGAGTTATTAAGGCAAGGGCGGGACATGCTAAGGCCCTTAACTGGTACTGCCAGGCCTTAACAAGTCTTTCCCGGGCCTTAACAAAACCTTCCTGGGCCTTAACAAGTCCTGCCATGGCCTTAACAAGTCCTGCCCTAACAAATCCTACCCGGGCCTTAATTCCAGGGCCAAAACACTTTCTTCCCGGGCCTTAGTAAGTCCTTTCCTGGCCTTAAAAAGTCCTGCCTGGGCCTTAGCAAATCCCGCTCGGGCCTTAACAAGTCTTGCTCGGGACAAAGCAAGTCCTTCATAGACCTTAACAAGTCCATCTCGGGCCTAAACAAGTCCTGCCGGGCCTTAAAACTTGTCCTGCAAGTGGCTTAACAAGTCCTTCCCAGACCTTAACAAGACCTTCCAGAGCCTAAGCAAGTCCTTCCCGGGCCTTAAAAAGTCCTGCCTGGGCCTTAACAAGTCTTGCGCGGGACATAGCAAGTCCTTCACGGATCTTAACAAGTCCTGCACGGGCCTTAACTAGTACTGCCGGGCCTTATCAAATTTTTCCAAGGCCTTAACAATTCTTGCCCGGGCCTTAACTAGTCCTTTGAGGGCCTTAACAAGACCTTCCAGATGCTTAACAAGTCCTGCCCGGGCATTAACAAGTCCTGCCAGGGACTTAACAAGTCTTGCACTGGCCTTAACCTGTCCTTCACTGGCCTTAACAAGTCTTGTCCGGGCTTTAACAAGTCCTTCCAGGGCCTTAACAAGTCCTGCCCAGTCCTTAACCAGTCCTGCACGGGCCTTAACAAGTGCTTCCTAGGCCTTAGCAAGACATTTTCGGGCTTTAACTAGTCCTTCCATTGCCTTAACAAGTCCTGCCCGAGCCTAAACAAGTCCTTCCCAGGCATTATCAAGCACTCTCCAGGCCTTAACAAGTCCTGCAGGGGCCTTAATATGTCCTGCCGGGCCTTAACAAGTCCTGCCCGGGCCTTAACAAGTCTTGCGCAGGACATAGCAAGTCCTTCACGGACCTTAACACGTCCAGCTCGGGCCTTAACAAGTCCTGCACGGGCCTTAACTAGTACTGCCGGGCCCTATCAAGTTTTTCCAAGGCCTTAACAATACTTGCCAGGGCCTTAACAAGTCCTTCCAGGGCCTTAACAAGACCTTCCAGATGCTTAACAAGTCCTGTCCGGGCATTAACAAGTCCTTCCAGGGCCTTAACAAGTCTTGCACGGGCCTTAACCTGTGCTTCACTGGCATTAAAAAGTCTTGTCCGGGCTTTAACAAGTCCTTCCAGGGCCTTAACAAGTCCTTCCAGGGCCTTAACAAGTCCTGGCCGGGCCTTAACCAGTCCTGCACGGGCCTGCCTTACAAGTGCTGCCTGGGCCTTATCAATTCCTTGCCGGGTCTTCCAAGTGCCGCCTGGGCCTTATCCAGTCCTTCCCATCCTTAACAGGTCCCCTTAGTTATTCCTTCCTGTGCCTTATTAAGTCCTACCCGGCCTTAACAGTCTTTCTGGGCCCTTATCAGTTCAGTCCTGCCCCGGCCCTTATCAAGTCCATCCGGCCTTAACATGTCCTGCCCTGTCCTTAACAACTCCACTCTGCCTGGTTTTTTCACAAGTCCCTTCCCGGGCCTTAACAAGTTCTGCCTTAACTATAAAAATTCCTGCTTGGCCTAACATCCGTGCCCCTTCTTAATAGGTCCTGCCCGGGCCTTAACGAACCCTTCCTGGTTTTTAACAAGTCATCGGCAGGTAGGCCTTTTGAATCCTGCACAGTGCCTTAACAAGTCCTCTCGATCCTGACCAAGTCCTGCCCGCGGCCTTAGCAAGTCCTACCCGGGCCTAAACACGTCTTGCACGGGCTTCGCATGTCCTTCACGGGCCTTAACAAGTTCTATCCCAGGCCTTAAAACAAGTCATTCCCCAGCCTAACAAGTCCTTACCAGCCTTTAACAATATTTAATGTCTTCCCGGGCCTAACATACGTCTTTGCCTGGCCTTACAAATACTTCCCGGGCCTTACTAGAGTACCTTTCCCTGCTCAAAAACACGTCCTTCCCCGTGTCTTTTAGATGTCCTTCCTGGGCCTTAGTAAGTACTTTCCCTGCCTGATTCATCCGGCCCCAGGCCTTAACACGAGTCTTTGCGATGGCATAGCAAGTCCTTCACGGACCTTAACAAGCCTTCTCGGGCCTTAACAAGTTTCTCCTGGGCTTAAAAGACCTTCCAGACCTACAGGTCCTGTGCCGGGCATTATCAGTCCTTCCCGGGCCTTAAAAACATGTTTTGCCGGCTTAATAACATGTTCTTCACTGTACTTAACAGTCTTCAACGGGACCTTAATAAGTCTTGCACGGGCCTTAACAAGTCCAACGCGAACTCTATTAAGTTTCTTTGCGGGCCTTACCAAGTCTTCCATGGCCTTAACAAGTTCTTCCAGGGCTTTAACATGTCCCTTTCCCGAGCCTTAAGAATTCCTGCTCTGGCCTGAACATGTTCTGCCCGGGCCTTACCACGTTTTGGCTCTCGGGCCGTTAAAAATTTTTTCCTAGCCTTAACAAGTCCTTTCCGTCCTTATCAGTCCTGCCGGCATTAACAGTGCTTTCCTGGTCCTTATTATCAGTCCGACTCTAGGGCCCTACAGTCAGCCGGGCCTTAACATCTGTGCCAGGGGCTTAATAAGTCCCCCTGCCCGGGTTTTTTAAACCAGTCCTGCCCGGGTCGAAACCATGTCTGCCTGGGCCTTATCAAGTGCTTCCCATGCCTTAACAGGTCCTTCAAGTGCCGTAGTATTCCTTCCCGGGCCTTACTAAGTCCTTCCCGGGCCTTCAACTTCTGCCTTGGCCTTAACATTTTCCCGTGCCTTAACAAGTCCTTGCCCGGGCCGAAACAAGTTCTCCTCTCCAAGGCCATCATCGAATCCCTGGCAGTCCTTAAACAAGTCCTTCACTTTACAGCCGACCTTCCACATTCCTTCACAGTCCTTCCTGGGCCTTAACAGTGTCTTGCACGGGCCTAACTGTTCTTCCTGACCTTGACAATACTTCCTGCACTGGCCTTAATAAGTCTTGCACATGGGGCCTTAACAAGTCCGACAACCAACTCTATAAGTTCTTTGCAGCCTTAACAACAAGTTCCTTCCATGGCCTTACCAAGTATCGTCTTCTTATCAAGTGCTTTCCCATGCCTTACAAGTTCCTCTTCAGGGCCTATAAATTTCCTTCCCGGCCTTACTAACGTCCTTCCCGGGCCCTTAACAAGTTCTGCTGGGCCTAACACTTCTTTCCCGGCCTTACACAGTCCTTGCCCCGGAGCCGAAACATTTTTGCCAAGGCCTATCGAATCCTTCCTGACTTAACAGTCCTACCCTGACTTAAAAATCTGCCAAGTCCACCCCTAGCTTTTATCAGTCCTTCTGGGCCTTACAATTTTCTTCCACTGTCCTTAAGCATGTCCGGCCCTGGCCTTAACAACTCCTGCCAGGCTACTCACCAAGTCCTTCCCGGGCTTTAACATTCCCTTAATGGGCCTTTTCATGTCCTTCATCACGGGCCTTAACATCCTGCCTTAACCCTATAACGTCCTGCTGGCCTTACCAAGTCCTGCTTTCTGCACTTAACAAGTCTTTCATGGGCCTTTACAGTTCTTCCAGGACCGTAACTGTCTATCCCAGGCCTTAACAAGTCCTTCCTGGGTCTTAGTTTGTTCTTTCTTCCAGGGCTCTAACAAGTCTTGCCTTGGCCTTATAAGTCCTGCTTCATGCATTAAAACAAATCCTGCCGTTCCGAACAGTCCGCCTGCCAAGGCCTCATCGATCCTGCCATTACATTAATAATTCCCTTCACGCGCCCTTAACAAGACCTTCCACATCCTAACAGTTCCCTTTCCTGCGGCCCTTAACATTCTTTCACGGGCCTAACATGTCCTTCACTGGACTTAACAAGTCCTGCCTGAACTTAAAAAATCTTCAACGCGTGTCTTAACATCCCTACCGAGCTTTATCAAGTCCTTCGTGGGCCTAACAAAGTCCTTCCTGGCCCTTGACTGTCCTGGCCCTGGCCTTAACACTAACAACTCTGCCAGGCTACCACAAGTCCTTCCCGGGCCGTTACATGTCCCTTTGGGCCTTTTCCAATGTCCTTCACGGGCCTTAACAATTCCTTCATTAGTTTAACCTTATAACGTCCTGCTTGGGTCCTTAACAATCCTGCTTCTGCCTTAACAACGTCTTCCTGTGGCCTTTACAAGTTCTCTCCAAGGACCGTAACATGTCTTTCCAAGGCCCTTAAGAAGTCCTTCTCTGGCCTTAACATGTCCTGCTCGGTGGCCTTTTACCAACTACCCTGCGTGGGGCCTTAACAAGTTCCTCCCACCCGTTCCTTACCAAGTCCGCCCGGGCCATTAACACTCCTTCCTGGCCTTATCAAGCAAGTCCTCGCCCAGCCTAATAAGTCCTGCTTGGGCCTTTTCAGTGTTTTTCTAGGCTTACAAGACATTTAGGGCTTTAAATTGCCTTAACATGTCCTGCCCCAGGCCTAATTAGTCTTTTTCCTGGCTTAACAATTCCTGCCCGGGCCGAAACAAGTCCTGCCAGGTCTGATCTACTCCTGCCAGTACCTTAACAGAACTTCCGATTCCTTACAGTCGCTTCCGGGGGCCCTTAACATGTCCTTGCATTGCAAACGGCCTTAACATGTCTTCACTGGACTTACCAGTCCTTCCCAACCTTAAACAAGTCTTTCACGGGTCTTAACACTCCTACCCTAGCTTTATTTCAGTTCCTTGCCGCGCCCGTAAACAGTCTTCCATGGCCTTAACACTCTTAGAAGGGCCGTAATATTGTCCTTCCTCCCAGGCCTTAACACGTCGTGCTTGGGCCTTAACAAGTGCGTCTGGCCTTATCAAGTCGTCCCGTGCCTTAACAGGTCCCTTAGTAATCCTTCCCGGGCCTTAACAAGTGCTGCGCTGGGCCTTATCAAGTCAAGTCCTGCCGCGGCCTTATCAACTCCTTCCAGGGCCTTAACATGTCCTGTCCTGGCTTACCAACTCCGCCAGGCTTTTCACAAGTCCTTCCGGTGCCTTACAAGTTTTGTCCCTTAACTTTAAAAGTCCTTGCTCGGGCCCTAACATCTTGCCCCTGTCTTAACAGTCCGGCCCGGCCTTAACGAACCCGTCTGGGCCTTAACAAGTCCTGGCAAGGCCTTTTCCAATTCTGCCATTGCCTTTACAAGTCCTGCTCCGCCTTAACCAAGTCCGGTCGCGCCTTACAAGTCCTAACCTGGGCCTAACAAGTCTTGCACGGCGTGCATGTCCTTCACGGAATCCTTAACACGTCTAAAAGGCTTGGGTCTTCCGGGCCTTATACAATTCTATGCGGAGGAGAGGGTCTGAAGCGGACGCCGCGGGGCCTTATAGTCTGCACGGCCCTACAAGTCCTTCCCAGGCCTTATCATGTACTCCAGAGCTAAACAGTCCGTCCCGAGCCTTAACGAAACCGTCCATGCTCAGTCTACAGTCCTTAACCAGGCTTTAGCATATTTAAATGTCCTGCCCGGAGCCTTAACAAGTCCTGGCCGGGCCTTAACCAGTCCTGCACGGGCCTTAACAAGTGCTGCCTGGGCCTTCTCGATTCCTTGCGGCCTTAACAAGTGCCTGCCTGGGCCTTATCAGAGTCCCTTCCTTCCTTACAATGTCCGTAGTATGTCCTTCCTGGGCCTTAGTAAGTCCTAACTACCCGTGCTTAAACAAGGTCTGCTGGGCCTTATCAGGTCAAGTCCTGCCCCAGCCTTATCAGTCATCCAGGGCCTTAACAGTCCTTCCCTGGCCTTACACTCCTGCCTGTTTCACAATTCCTTCCCGTGCCTTAACAAGTTCTGGCCTTAACTTAAAAAGTCGCTGCTTGGGCTAATCAAGTCCTGCCCCTTGCTTAATAGCCTGCCCGGGTGAGGTCCTTAAACGAACCCTTTCCTGGTTTTACAATGCCTTGCAAGGCCTTTTTTTTTTTTTTTTGTAATCCTGCCAGTGCCTAAGACGAAGTCCTCTCAGTGTCAGCCTGCCAGTCCTGCCCGCGCCTTAGCAATCCTAACCCGGGGCCTAACAAAGTCTTTGCACGGGCTTAGCAGGTCCTTCAACGGGCCTTAACAGTTCTTCCAGGCCTTATACAAGTCATTCCCCACCTAACAAGTCCTAACCAGGCTTAACAATATGTAAATGTCTTTCCCGGGCCTTAACAATCTTGCCTGGACCTTAACAAATCCTTCCTGGCCTTAACGAAGTCTTTTCCTGTTCCTTCCTGCGACCACAACACTCCTTGACCCTGTGCTTTAAGAGGTCCTGTCCTGGCCTTATAAAGTACGACTATCCCTGGCCTTATCAAGTCCTGCCCAGCCTTAACATTACAAGGGGTCTTTGCTAGGCAATAGCAGTACCTGAATCAGCGGACCTTAACCAAAGGGGATCCTATCTCGGGGAGGAGGCCTTAACCAAGTTCTTCCGGTGTGGCCTTAAAACCTCCAGATCCATTAACTTATCCTGCCCGGGAGGCTTATCAATCCTTCCCGGGAGCCCTTAAACAGTTTTGCAAAGGGGGCCATAAGGCTTGTTCTGTCACTGCACTTACCAGTGCTCTGCAACGGGGGCCTTATACTTCTTGCACGGGCCTTAACAAGTTCCGGAAGCCGAAGCGTCTATAATAGTTCTTTGCAGGCCTAGCCAAGTCTTCCATGGCCTTAACAATATCTTCCAGGGCCATACCATGTGGCGCTTCCTACAAAAAAACCCGAGCCTTCTAAACATGTCCTTACTGACTGGCTAGTATACATGGTTCTGCCTCGGGCTTAACAACGTTTTGCCTCAAGGGAGAGAGCCGGTCAAAATTTTTTCCTAGGCTTAACAAGTCTATATCCGATTCCTATAAGCAAAAAGTCCTGCCGGGCATTAACCGTCTTGAGGTGTCCTGGGCCCTTATGGACAGTCCTGACTGATGTCCCTACAAGTTTCAGCGGCCGGTGCGTTTTAAACAAAAGCATGGTCTCTGAGGCCAGGGGTTAATAGTCCTGCCGAAGGCTTTAAAAAAAACCAGATCCATAGGCGCCCGTGATCGGAAACAGAGTGCTAAAACACCTGGGCCGTATAATCATTCTTCCCATGCCTTACAGGTCCTGTACAAGTTACCTATCGTGGAAATTCGCTTCCCAGGAGCCTAAATAAGTCCTGGTGGTAAATCCCGGCCTTAACGAAGTTCGCACGGGCCTTAACAATATCTTTCCCGGGCGCTTAACAAGTCCTAGGGGAAAGCCAAACGTGTCCGAACAGTTCGTGCCGAGGCATCATCGAATCATGCCATACCTTAACAAGTCCTTCATTACAAGACCTTTCACATCCATTAATTGGGGGGTCCCCTGTCCTGGGCCTAACATGTCTTAAGAGGGCACAATGAGGAGCCCAATATAACATGTATCTTCACTGGCTATACAACAAGACCCTGCCCGGGCCTTAAGTAATCTGACCAACAGGCCTGAACCAAGAATCACGAAGAAACCAAAACTGCTGTGACATAATAAAGTTCTTTGCAGGCCTTACAAGTCCTTCCAATGAGCCTTAGAAACAAGTTCTATCTTCTTGATCAAAGAAATGCTTCCCCATGGCCTGTAACAGGAGATACCTTCAAGATGCCGTTAGTAATTCTTCCGGCAGTGGACCTTAATAAGTCCATTCCCGGGCCTTAACAAGGTCTCCTGCCTTTAAACAATTCTTTCCCGCCGTAAACACACTGTCCCGCCGGAAAAAGCCGAACACAAGATAGAATCTGCCAAGAAGGCCTTCATCGAATCCTTCCACTGGTCTTACAACACCGTCTTCCTGACTTAAACAATCTTGCCAAATCCCCGTATACGCGAGCTTACATCATCCTTCGTGGGGCCCTTAACAGTTTCTTCTTCCATGGGCTGGTCACACTGTCCTGCCCCTGTCTTCAACAACATCCGCCAGGCTACTCACAAGTCCTTCGAGTTAACAGGTCCCTTATGGGCCTTTTACATGGCCTTCATCAACGGGCCGTTAACAAGTCACTATGCCTTACCTTATAAACGTCCTGCTTGGGCCTTAACAAGTCCTGCTTCTGCCTTAAACAAGTCCGCCATGGCCTTACATTTTCTTCCAGGACCAGTAACAATGTCCCTTCCAGGCCTTACAAGTCCCTTCCTGGGTCTTAAGTGTATGTACATCCGAGGGGCTCGTGGTGTCTAACAAGTCTTGCCTTAGGGATGCCGTGATACATGTCCTGTGCGTCAATTGCTTTAACCAAAGTCGCTGCCGAGGCGGTCAACGAGCAAGGTCCTATGCGCAAGGAGCCCTCATCTAATCCTGCCGTAACCTTAATAACGAAATCCTTCACGCGCCTTAACAGACCTCCACATCCTTACGGGGAAGGGTCCGTGTAACGCATAGGGGCCTTAAACAAAACCATGTTCTTTGCATCGGGCCTTAACATTTCGCTTCATGGAACTTAACAAGTCCTGCCCGGTAACTACAAAAATCTTGCAACGGCGTAAGAAAACGGGAAGTCCTACCACCCGATACCGAGCTTTTCAAAGTCCTTCGTTGGCCTAACGGGAGTCCTGTCCATGCCTTAACATGTCTGCCTGGCCTTACAACTCCTCCAGGGGTGGCTACTCACAAGTCCTTCCCGGCCTAAACCTGTCCCGTATGAGGTCCTTTTCATGTCCTTATACACGGCCTTAACAAGTCCTGCCGTAGCCTTATAAGACTCCTGCTTGGTCCTTAACAAGTCCTAAGCTTCTGCCGGCAGTTAAAAGTCCCTGTCCCTGGCCCTTTGACAAGTTCTCCAGACCAGTAACATGGGGGTGGCCTTCCAAGGCCCTTAACACGTCGTTCTGGCCTTAACATGTCCTGGCTCGGGCCTTTACAAAGGGGCACTAACCTGCTTGGGCCTAACAAGTCTCCCCGGGGTCCTGTAACAAGTCCTGCCCGGGCCATTAACAAACACGTCCTTATCCTGGCCCTTATCAAGTCCTGCCCCTGCCTTAATAAGAGTCCTGTTGGGCCTTAACAAGTGTTTTCTAGGCCTTGTACAAGACATGTGGGGGCTTTAGGATGGCCTTACATGGTCCTGGGCCCTCCTCCCCAGCCTTAACGAAGTCTTCCTGGGCCTTAAACAAGTCCTGCCGTGGCCGAAACAAGTCCCTTCGGCGAAGGTCTGATACTCTAGGCTGCCTTGACGCTTAAACATAAGAACTGTCCAGATCCTTAACAAGGGGGTCCTATCCTGGGCCTTAACATTCTTGCCACGGGCCTTAACATGTCCTTCACTGGACTTAACAAGTCAACTGGCCCACCCTTAACAGTCTTGTCTGCACGGGTCGTAACAAGTCCTACCCAAGCTTTAATCATCGTCCTATTCGCCGCGGGCCTTAACCAGTCCTTCCCATGGCTTAACAAGTTGCTTAGGAGGGAAACCGTAATATGTCCCTCAAAGGGGCTTTAAACGTCGTGCTTGGGCCTTAACCACAGTTCCGTCTGGCCGTAGCAGCAAGTCCCTTCCCGTGGGGGCCTTGAACAGGTCCTTATTATTCCATCCCGCAGGTAAAAACAGTTCTGCTGGCCTTATCTAGTCAAGTCCGCCGCGGCCTTATCACTCCTGTCCATGGAACCTAACATGTCCGTGTCTGTGCTTAACACTCCTGGCCAGCGTTCAGGCAAACAGTCAGTCCTTCCGCTGCCTTAACCAGTTTTGTCCTATTAACTATTAAAAGTCCTGCTCGGGAGGCGGGCCTAAAAACCAAGGTCTTGCCCCTGTCTTAACAGTCCTGCCCGGCATAACGAACCCGTCCTGTGCCTTAACAATTCCTGCAAGGCCTTTATGACTCATTCTGCATTCCTTTCAAGTCCTGCTCAGCCTACCAAGTCCGGTCTCGCCGTAGCCACGTCCTACCTGGGCCTAACAAGTCTTGCACGGGGCTTTGCCTGTCCTTCAACGGTCCTTACACAAGTTGCGTTTCTCCCGGGCCCTTATAACAATTCATTCCGGGGGTGGGGCCTTAATAAGTCTTGCGACAGGCCACGTAACAGTGCCTTTCTCCCAGGCCTTATAATGTACGCTATTCCACAGAGCGAAAACAAGTCCTTCCGCGACCTACCACGTCCTGCTCCAGTCTAACAACAGTCCTTAACCATTCTTTAGCAAATATTTAAATGTACTGCCGCCCTGGGGGGGAGGCCTTAACAGTCCTGCCCGGACCTTAACAAATCCTTCCCGGCCTAACTATCAGGTTCCCGCTCCAAAACACGTCCTTCCGGGCTTTACGAGGTCCTTTGCCCGGTCCTTTAGTAAGGAGATACATGGGATTCCTGCCTTATCAATTCCATGCCGCGGAGGCCTTAGCAAACCCCCGCCCGTGATGCGTT
>CM033648.1:42823939-42853145 GCA_019512145.1 Engystomops pustulosus | reverse complement strand
TTGCACGGGCCTTAACATGTCCTTCACTGGACTTAACAAGTCCTGCCCAACCTTAACAAGTCTTGCACGGGTCTTAACAAGTCCTACCCAAGCTTTATCAAGTCCTTCGCCGCGGGCCTTAACAAGTCCTTCCATGGCCTTAACAAGTTCTTAGAGGGCCGTAATATGTCCTTCCCAGGCCTTAACACGTCGTGCTTGGGCCTTAACAAGTGCCGTCTGGGCCTTATCAAGTCCTTCCCGTGCCTTAACAGGTCCTTAGTAATTCCTTCCCAGAATGACTAGTAAGTCCCGGAAGGGAGTTGTTAGGTCAAGTCCAAGACTTGTTAAGGCCCGGGAAGACATTTAAATATTTGTTAAGCCTGGTTAAGGACTTGTTCGGCTGGTGGAATACTTGTTAATAAGGCGGGGAAGAACTTGGTAGGCCCGTAGTACATCTAACCCCGTCAAGACTGTGTTTTTAGGCCGGTAGGGGGAGACTCTAAGGCGCGGGCAGACGTTGTCAGGCTGACAGAGCCTTGTGTAAATGCACTTGGCAGGATTCAAAAAGGCCTTTCCTGACTTTTAAAACCGCACTGAGGGTCGTTAGCCCGGCAGACCTATTAAAGAAAGGGCAGGACTGTGTAGGCCCAAGCGGAACTTTTTATAGTAGCAGAACTTGTTAAAGGCCCGGAAGGAATTTGAAAACCAGTCAGGAGTTGTTAAGGCCGAGGGCAGGACAGGTTTAAGTGCCCTGGCTGGAACTTTGATAAGGCTCGGGGCAGACTTGACCTGATAATGCCCAGGCACACTGGTTAAGGCCCGGTAGACTTACACTAAGTGCCGCAGGAAGGAAATCTAGTGACCTGTTAAGGCATGGTGAAGGACCTTGGATCCAAGGCCCAGGCGCCGTGTTAAGCCCGGCAGAATTGATAAGCCGCAGGCAGCACTGTTTAACGGCCGTTGCGGACTGGTTAAGGTGCCGGCCATGACTTGTTAGACCCCCCCGGGCAGGAACATTTAAAGATTTGCTAAAGCCTGGTTAGACTTGTTAGACTTGGCAGTACTGTGTTTTAAGGCTCAGGGGAAGGACTTGTTTTAGCTCTGGAAGTACATTATAAGGCCTGGGAAGGTACTTGTTAGGCGCCTGTGCAACTTAGTTAGGCCGGAATGACTTGTTATAAGGGCCGGGAAGAACTTGTTAAGGCCCGTGAAGGACCGCAAAGCCCCGTGCCAAGACTTGTTAGCCCAGGTAGGACTTGCTAAGGCAGCTCGAACCCATGACTTGGTAAAGGCTGGACGAAGACTCTAACAGGCACATGGCAGAATTGGAAAGAGCCTTGCCAGACTTGCTTAAAGCCCTGAAGGGTTTCGTTAGGCCCGGGCATGACTTGTTAAACAGGGCCCAGACTTGTGTAGGGCCCGAGCAGGACTTTTTAAGTTAAAGACAAAACTGTTAAGGCCCGGAAGGACTGTGTGAAACCTGTGCAGATTTGTTAAGAGCCCCAGGACAGGACATGTTAAGGCCCTGGGACGGAGTTTGATAGGCCGGGGGCAGGACGTGACTTGATAAGGCCCGGCAACTGTTACTGGCCCGGAATGAAGTTACTAAGGACCTGTTAAGCCGGAGAAACAGGACTGATAAGGCCCAGACGACACTGTTAAAGGCCCAAAGCACGACGTGTTAAGGCCTGGGCAGAATATTCGCCACCTAATAACTTTTAGGCCATGGAAGGACTTGTTAGAGAGCCCCTCGGCGAAGGACTTGATAAGTGGGTATGACTTGTTAAGACGCCGTGCAAGACTTGTATAGGTTGGGCGAGACTTGTTAAGTCAGTGATGACACTGTTAAGGCCCCGTGCAGACATGTTAAGCCCAGGAAGGACCTGTTAAGGAGCTGGAAGTGCTTGTGTAGGTCCTGGCAGGAGTCGATCAGACCTTGGCAGGACTTGTTTCGGCACGGGCAGGACTTGTTCAGGCCTCAGAAAGACTCATTAAGGCTGGGAGTCAGGACATGTTAATGCCATTTAAAGCCCGCTAATGTCTTGTAAAGCGGCCTAAAAACACTTGTTAGACGCCAGCAGGACTTATAAGCCTGGGCAGGAGCTTGATAAGGCCCAGAAGCGACGCTGTTAAGCCCGGGCAGGCTTGTTAAGGACCGGGTAGGACTGTTAAGGGCCCAAGCAGTATGTAAGCGCCGAGCAGACATGTTAAGCGAGAAGGACTTGTTAAGGCCTTGGAAGACATGTTACGTCCTGGAAGAATGTAAATGCCATGGACGGACGTTGTTTAAGCAGAAGCAGACTGTGTTAAGGCCCAAGCAGACGTTATAGTGAGTTAAGCAGGACTTGTTAAGGCAGCCCGTGAAGGACATGAAAAGGCCCAAAGGACTGTTTAAGGCCCTGGAAGGACTTGTGAGTAGCCTGCCGAGTTGTTATGCCAGGGCAGGAAGCATGTTAAGCGCATGGAAGGACTTGTTAAGGCCCCGAAGGACTTTTAAAAGCTCGGTAGGACTTGTTTAAGACCCTGCAAGATTTTTTAAGTTCTGCAGACTTTTAAGTCCATGAAGGACATGTTAGGCCCGTGCACGACATGTTTAAGGCGCCAGGAAGACCTGTTAGGATGAGTGGAAGCGTCTATGTAGGCGCTGAGGACCTATTAATAGGTACTGCATGATTCGATAGAGCTTGGGCAGGACTTGGCTTCGGCCGGAGCAAGGATTTTTTTAAGCCTGGCAGGACTATTAAGGCCAAGTCAAGACTTGTTAGAGCCCGGAAGAACAACTAAGCCCAGTGAAGACTTGTTAAGCCTGGAAGACGTTATTACGGGTCTGGAAGAACTTGTAAGGCGCATGGAAGGACTTGTTAAGGCAAAGCATGACTTGTATAAGGCCCAAGCAGGACGTTTATAGAGGTTAAGGCAGGCACGTTTTGTTTAAGTGCCCGTGAAGGACATGAAAAAGGCCGACATAAGGGACATGTTAAAGCCCGGAAGGAACTTGTGGAGTAGCCTGGTCAGTGATTGTTTAAGAAAGCCAGGGCATGGACGTAAAGATGCCATGAAGAATTTGTTAAGGGCCCACGAAGACTTGATAAAGCTCGGGTAGCTCTTGGCAAGATTTTTTAAGTTCAGGTAAGACTTGTTAAGTCAGTGAAGGATCATGGAGAGCCTTGGCAGAACTTGTTTCGGCCGCGGGCAGGATTGTTATGCCGGGAAGATGTTAAGGCCCAAGCAGAACTGTTAGGCCCGGGAAAGGACTTATTAAGGCCCGGAATGGAATTACTAAGGCCCCTGAAGGACTGTTAAGGCCTGGGAAGACTTGATAAGAAGAGAACTTGTTAGGCCATGAGGACAACTTTTAGTCATGCAAATAGACTTAATAGGAGAAATGTTTGGGTTCGGACTGTTTAAGGCCGTGCAACTTATTAAGGCACCGTGCAGGACTGTTAGTTCCAGTGAAGAACATGTTAAGAGCCCGTGCAAGAATGTTTAAAGGCCCGAAGGAGGACCTGTTAAGGATGTGGAAGTCCTTGTAAGTGAGACTTGTTAAGCGGTCTGCAGGATTCGATGACACCTTGGCAAACTTGTTTCGGCCCGGCGAGACTTGTTTCAGGCCCGGGAAAGAGTAGAATGGCCACCAGCCAGACTGTTAGAGCGCCCGGGAATGGACTTTCTAAGGCCCGGAAGGAATTACTAGCCTTGAAGGACCTGTTAGGCCATGGGAACACTTGAAAGGGCCCGTCAGCACTTGTTTAGAGCCCGGGCATGACTTGGTTTAAACCTGGCAGGACTTATTAAGCCCCTGGCAGGACATGTTAAAGCCCGCTGACTTGTTTAGGGGCCCTAGTCAGGACTTGATAAGCCCCGGAAAGACGTTTTAAGCCCGGGTGACTTGTTAAGACGGAAAGGACGTTGTTAAGGCCTAGGAAAATAATTTTTATAGCCCAGCGAACGTGTTATTAAGCCCGTGCAAAACATGTCTTCAATGTGCCAGAGATAGGACTTCTTCATGCTCGGGAGGACATGTTATGGCCCTGTGAAAACTTGTTAAGGCCTGGAAGGCTTGTTAAAGGCCTGCAAAGAACTTAATCGACGTTCGGTTCGGACTTGTTAAGGCCCTGCAGCCCTATTAAGTCCCGTGCAGAGTGTTATGTCCGTGAAAGAACATGTTAGAGCCCTGCAAAACACGCATGTTAAGGCCCGGGAATGACTTGATATGCCCGGGCAGGAACCTGTTAGGATCTGGAAGGTCCTTTTTAAGGCCAGGAAGACTTGTTAAGCCCTGAGAAGGACTTTGCTAAGGATCCGTGAAGCGACTTTTTTTTTTGCTATGCCCTCGAACACAGACTTGTGTACGTGCCTGGGCACGGACTTTGAACGGCCAGGGAATACTATACTAAGCCCAGGAAGGACCTCTTAAGCACGGAAGGACGTGTTTTGGCTGCAGGATGACTAGTTAAGGCCCGGAAGATTTGTTAAGGGTCCAGCGACCTGTATGTAAGGCCCGGAAGACATTTAATATTTGTTAAGCCCTGTTAAAGGACTTGTTAGTGCGGGGATGACTGTTATAAGCCTGGATGAAACTAGTTAAGGCCCGTGAAGGACATGCTAGCCCCGTGCAAGACTTGTTGGCCGGGTAGGACTTGCTAAGCGCAGTGTCAGGACTTGTCAGGCTGAGCAGACTTGTTAAGCACTGGCATGGATCCAAATAAGGGCTTGCCAGGACTTGTTACAAAACCAGGAGAGGTTGTAAGCCCGGGCAGGACCTATGAGTAAAGGAATGGCAGGACTTGTTAGGCCCAAGCCGGATGACGTTTTAGTGTTAGGGCAGAACTTGTTAAGGGCCCGGAGACTTGTGAAAACCAGGCAGGAGTTGTTAAGGCCGGGCAGACATGTTAAGGCCTGGATGGACTGATAAGGCTGGGCAGGACTTGACCCGATAAGGCCGCAGACAGAACTTGTTAAGGCCCGGTAGGGCTTACCTAAGAGCCCAGGAGGAATTACTAAGGAACTGTTAAAGCATGTGGAAGACTTGATAATGAGCTCATTTAAGGCCGTCAATGTTAGGGCCAATAATGATACGGCCCGGCAGCACTTGTTAAGGCCCGTCAGGACCTGGTTAAGGCCTTCGGCCAGGACTTGTATAAGGCCCTGGGAATGACTTGTTAAGACCCTGGTAAGGCTTGTAGAGCCGGACAGACTTTTAATGCCAGTGAAGCCAGGTGGCCCGTGCAAGACTTGTTAGGTCTCCTGGAAGGATTGTTAATCGCCCGCCAGAACAGGACTTGTTAAGCCCTGGAAGGTCTTTGTTCATAGCCCTGGAAGCCGTTAACTCATAGGTTTAAATGACAAGCCGGCGTACTCAGTTAAGGCCTGCAAGGCAATGTTTAGAAAGGATCTCGTGCCTGACGCTGTTGGTTTTCAGCGTGTAGGATTGATCCTGGCCCATGCAGAAGCTTTATCGAATGGCTCACGGCAGACCTTACAGGTCCCTGGCGGGAATATTAAGGCCCGGATAGGATAGGTTATAGTGGCTGTTTGGGGGGGTTACGGGCGTGGGTGAGGAGCGAACTTGCGGGTATGGGGCGAGTTGTGCTGGTAGCAGTGGTATGGGCCTGGGTACGGATAGGCCGCAAGTACTATTCTCGCCTGGTTTTAAGAGGCTCGAGTTTAACTCGAGTGACTTCGAGCTTTAAGGCCAACCGTTACTGGAGATTAGGACTAGGTGTAATGGGCTATAACCTCAGAAAAACTGTGCTTGCTCCATATTGTTAGCGCAATGAAGGAAGAAGCCGAATGCTTGTTAGGCCTAAACACTGTTTAGGCCTAGGACTGGTTACCCCCCGTGCACGGACTTGTTAAGGCCCTGAAAGACTTAGTTAAGTTGCCCTGGAATTACTTGTTAAGCCCCGGACAAGACTTGTTTAAGGCCAGTGATAGGGACATGCTGTTAAGGCCCAGTGCCAAACTTGTTAAAGTCCCTGGCACTTGTCTAAATGCCCTGGTGCGGACTTGTTAAGCATCTGTAAGTCTGTTAGGCCCGGGAGAACTTGTTACGGTCCTGGCAAGAAGTTTTAGCCTTGGAAACAACTTGACATACAGCGCCCGGCAGTACTAGTTAAGGCCGTGCAGGACGTCTGTAAGGCCGGAGCTGGACTGTTAAGATCCGTGATAGGACTGCGATGTCCCGCGCAAGACTTGTTCAGGCCCAGGCAGGACTTTTAAGGCCCAGGAAGGACTTGCTTAGGCTCTATGAGATGTCATGTTAAGGGCTGGGAAGGACTTGTTAAGGCCATTGCAGAAGTTTAAAGGTCCGCGACAGGTCTGTTTAGAGCCGGATGGACTTGTTTTAACTGCCTGAAGGACTGTCTATGTCCCGAACAAGACGTGTTAAGGTGCCCGAGCGGGAATTTGCTAACGCCCAGGCAAGGACTTTTTAAGGCTAGGAAAGGCACTTCTAAAGGCCCGGAGAAAGTGTTTTGGCCTCTGGAATTAAGGCCGGTAGGTTTGTTTGGGAAGGACTTGTTAAGAGCCAGGCAGGACGTTAAGGCCCACGGAAGGTTTTTGTTAAGGCCGGGAAGACTTGTTAAGGCCTGGCAGTACCAGTTAAGGGCCTAGCATGTCCCTCCTTCGCCTTAATACTCATGCCACGGCTATTCACAAGTACTTTCCGGGCCTTAACAGTCCGTAAGGGCCTGTTTGATGTCCGTCCTACCTTAAAGTTCTTCTTTGGCCTTACAAGTCCGCCTGGTCCTAACCAGTCTTGCACCAGGCCTTTTTTAGGCCATGGAGAAGACGTTTTAAGGCCCGGAATGCACTTTTATAAGCCCGGGAAGGACTTGTTAAGAAACCTACACTTGAAGTGGCAGTTATAAGAGGTAAACTACCGAGCACCAGCTCAGGGTAGCGTGCCGGCTTATTTTGTTTAGGTTGTTTTCGTTATGATGTTCCCGGCTCTCTCATTCCGTCCTATGTAGCTCGCGCAGCGGTCCGCAGCGCCTGTGTGCGCCGATCGCGTACCCCCTGCGCCGAGCAGCTTCATCCATACATTTAAAAAGTGCTTTAAAACCGCGATACCGCGGTTTTAAACACTAACAAAAATAAGCTCCGGCACTCGAGCTCACCTGAGCTGGGTGCCGGTAGTTCTCCTCTTATACCTGCCACTTCAAGTGGTAGGTTTCCTTTAACAATCCTTCCCGGCCTATAAAGTGCTTCCCCGGGCCTTAAAACGTCCTTCCATGGCTACAACGTTCCCTTCCAGGCAATTACAGTCCTTCCGCACCTACACACGGTCTTGCTCCAGCCTTACAAGTCCTTCCCCCCGGCTTTAACTAACATATTTAAATGCCTTACATCATTCTCGCCGGACTCATTAAGGCCCGGACAGTGCTTGATAGGCCCCGCGAAGGCCTTGTTTAAGGCCCGGGCAGCGACTTGTTAAGGCCATGGAAGGACTTGTTAAAGCCCGAAATTTTTGTTAAGGCCTAGAAACTGTTAAGGCCCGACAGGACTTGTTAAGGGCCGGGGAAGTAACTCGATAAGGCCGGGTCGAACCCTAAGCCCGTGAAGGACTTGCTAAGGCCCGGAAGGACTTTTATGGCCCGGGAAGGACTTGTTTAAGACCCGGTGGACTTGTAAGCCCTGGGCAGACTACTTTTAGGACCGGGAATGACTTGTTAGGCTCCGTGCGACGTGTTAAGGTCCCCGACTGGACTTGTAAAGGCCTGAAGGACTTGCTATGTCCTGGCAAGACTTGGTAAGGCCCGGCAGACTCGGGAGGCCTCTAAGGCTCTGAAGGTCTGTTTATAAGGCCTGGCAGACTTGTTTAGGTCGAGATGTGACTTGTGTAAGTCCGTGAAGGCCTTGCTATGTCTCCTGTGAAACAAGACTTGTTAGGCCGGGCGGGATTTGCTAAGGCCCACGGCAGGACTTTTCAAGGCCGGAAGGACTTTATAAGCCTGGAGGACAAGTATTTTGGCCCGGGATTAGAGGCCCGGCTAAAAAGGATTGTTAGGCCCGGGCAGGCACTTTTAAGTGCAGGCAGGACTTGTTAAGGCCCAGAAGGACTTGTCAAGCCCGGGAAAAGATTGTTAAGGCTGGCAGTAATACTAGTAAGGGCCTTAAACTGTCTGCCCTGGCTTACAACTCATGCCGGCTATCACAAGCATTGCCGGTGCCTTATCAAGTCCGTGAAGGGCCTTTTATGTCCCTTCAGGGCCTTAACAAATCTGACTTAACTTAAAAAGGTTCTGCTTGGGCCTACAGTCCTGCCCGTGTGCTTAACATAGTCTTGCACAGGCCTAACAGTCCTTCCGCGCCTTATAAAGTGTTTCCTGGGCTAAACGTCCTTTCATGGCCTAACAAGTTCTGTCCAGGCGTCACAGTACTATCCCCCGAGCTTAACACTCGCTCCCATGCCTTCATCAAAGTCCTCCCGGGCTTTATCCAATATTAAATGGCCTTAACAATCCTGCTCGTGCTTGTTAAGCCCGACAGTGCTTGATCAGGCCCCGCAAAAGGACTTGTTAAGGCCCGGCAGGACTTGTTAAGGCCATGAAGACTTGATAAAGCCCTATAATGTCCTTGTTAAGGCCTAGGAAAGAACTTTAGGTCGCCGAGCGGAACTTGTGTTAAGACTGGGAAGTTACTTGATAAGGGCCGGGCGAACGTATATAAGATCCCGGCTAACGACTTTTGTATGGCCCGTGAAGGACTTGTTCAGACCCGTGGATGAACTTATTAAGGCCTGGGCAAAGGACTATTAAGACCGGTAAAGACTTGTTTAAGTCCCAGGCATGACTTGTTAGTCACTGCAGTACTTGATGAGGCCCTGGAAGATTTGTAAGCCTGAGCAGGACTGCTAAGGCTGCCTTCCTGACTTGTCAAGGCCCAGGCAGGACTTGCTAAGGATCTGAAGGTCTTGTGAAGGAGCTTGTTAGGTGCTGGCAGGATCTCGATGAGGCCTTGGCAGGACTTGTGTTTAGGCCTCAAGAACTAGTTTAAGGACACTTGTCAAAGGCCAAACAGGACTGTTAGGGCCTGGAAGGCTTGTTAAGGTCTGTGAAGGTCTTGCTATGTCCTGGGCAAGACATGTTAAGACCACGCGGATTTGTTTAAGGCCACGCAGGCACTTTTAAAGGCAGTATGCCTTTTAAGTCCTGGCAGTACTTGTTTAGGCCATGGTAAAGACTTGTTAAAGCTCGGAAAGACTTGTTTATAACGAGCCTGTAGAAAGACTTGTTAAGGCACGGGAAAACTTGTTGAGAATGTCTGGAAGACTTTTAAGGTCTGTGAAAGGACTTGTTAAAGCCCAGTAAGAACTGTTAAGCCCTGGCAAGAAATTTAAGGCAGCTTGGAAAACTTGTAGGCCCAGACTAGTTCGGGCCCGTAAGAGTCTTGTTAGGCTTATGGAACAACATTTTCTAAGGGCTCTGGAACGAGGTCTTCTTAAGTCCGGGAAGGACTTGTTAAGGCCAAGAAGGACTTGTCAGGTCCGTAAGGACTTGACTATTCCTGCGCAGACTTGTTAAGGCCCAGTGACGACTTGTTAATCCTCGGCAGTACTTGTTAGGTCCTGGAGGACTTTGTTGCTGGCTTCAGCCAGACTTGTTAAGGCCCGGCAAGGCTTGTTAAGGCCCGGTGCAGGACTTGTGTTTAGGCCTGGAACTTTCAATGCCCGGGAAAAGACATTGTTAGAGCCCGGGAGACTTGTTAACACCCTGGGGGCCCTTAAAAGCACATTTTTGGCTTAACTACGTCCTTCCATGGACTAACCATACCTGCCAGAGAGCCTTACAAGCCTTCCCGGGCATTACAGCACTCTCAATGCTACAACGTCCTGCAGGGCCTTAACATGTCGAGTCCTGCCGGGCCTTAACAATCTGCCTGGGCATTAACAAGTCCTTCCCGGGCCTTACAGTCTTTCACGGCCTTATACTATGTCCCTTGGCTTAACTGTTGCCTGTACAAGTCCTTCCTTGGGCTTTAACAAGTCCTTCCCATGTCCTTACCCCTTACGGACGCAGGGTTTTTCGGCTCTTTCTCGCTCTCCAACTTCAAATCCATAACTTTTTCATTTTTAACGGTACAGACCTGTTGAGAAGGGCTTATTTTGTGCGTACAATTTTACTTTCATGTAATGTTATTTATTTTTAACATGCCGTTACTCCAAAGTTGAAAAACCCTTCAAATGTCACATTCCTTGTGGCTCAGTTTTTACGACTTTCACTCTCTTACTCTTCGCTCCAAATCCCCCTACTCTTATTCTTTGGTTCGTGGACCGGTGTCAAAATTACATAGTTTTTATTTTGTTTTAATTAATACTTTTCAAATTAACGAATTGTACCAAAAAAGAAAACAAAATTTGCCATCTTTTTCATACTTTGGCACACGGAGATTTGTGAGGGATCTTTTTTGAGAAATGAGGCGAAGTTTTCATTGCTAACCATTTTGAGGTCTGTCGACATTTCGATAATTTTTTATTTCAATTTTTTTATGTATGAAAAAGGTGTAAAAGTCCGCATTTCGGACATTTTGGGCGCCATTCCCGCCTCGGAGTTCAACCGCCGCCCGTAACCGTTTTATTTTTGATAGAAATCTGGCATTTGGGACGCGGAGATACCTATAGTTTTGTGATTTTACTGGTTATTATGTTTTTATCCCGATCTAGGAAAGGGGGGTGATTTGAACTTTAATATCTTTTCTTAATTTTTTTTTTATTTTTTTTAAATTTTTTTAATAAAAATTTTTCCTATTTTTTGACCATCTAAGGACATTACACTAGATAGTCAGATCGCTCCTACATATACTGCAATCTTCTGTATGGAAATATGGCATTTTTTGCAGCACAACTTACAATGATCCACTGGCCATTGTAACGAATCTGGCAGATGCCAGATAGTCTCGGTCAAACGAAGACCCGGCTACCATGTGAACCGATCGCCACCCCCCCAATGACTTTTCAGGCGCGCGAACGTACAGATGGCGGCGCCCGCGCGACCACGGTTATTAGCGGTGGGGGTTTGCTGCAATATGGCAACAAACCCCCACCTCGTATGAAGAGGCTCAGCCCGTAGCCCTCTTCACACCTTCCCTATACCTCTGCGCCGTAGAGACGCGCGAGCGTTAATGGTTAACCAGTCCTGCTCGTGCCTTAATACAAGCGCTTCCTAGGCCTTTACATTACATTAATTGCTCTAACAAGTCCTGGGGGAGGGGTGCCCGAGCCTTAACAAGTCTTTTCCTCCGGGCCTTATCAGCACAGTCCCGGGCCTTAACATGTCCTGCCGGGCCTTAACAAGTACTGGCCGGGCCTTAACAACAAGTCTCGCCAGGGCTTAACAATTCCTTCCAGGGCCTAAACCAGTCCTGCCCTGGCCTGTACCATGTACTGCTCGGGCTTACAAGTCCTTCCTGGGTCTTAGTTTTGTTCTTCCAGGCCTCTACAATTTCTGCCTGGCCTTAACAAGTCCCTCTCGCCTGTAACAAATCCTGCTTGTCCGAAACAAAGTCCCTGCAAGGCCGTCTCGAATCCTTCCAGTACCTTAATAAGTCCTCAAGCACTTAACGAAGACCTATCCAGATCCTTAACAGTCCTTCCAGTCCTTAACTGTCCTTCCCGGCCTTGCCAAGTCCGTCCTGCCCCGACTTTTTGTGTTATGGCAGGATTTTTTAAGCCCGAGAAGGACATGAAAAGGCCCGTACAGGGCCCCGGTCCTTACAAGTCCTCCTTCACGGGCCTTAGTCTTGTCCAGGGGCTAAACAAGTCCTTGCAGGGCCTTAACATGTCCTTCCCTGGCCTTACACTCTGCCTGGCTTTCACAAGCCTGCCCCTGCCTTAACAATGTCAGCCCGGCTTAACGAACCCTTCCTGGGCCTTAACACAAGTCCTGGCAAGGCCTTATCAAATCCTGCCAGTGCCTAACAAGTCTGCTCAGCCTTATACCAAGTCCTGCCTAACGGTCCTGCACGGGCCTTAACAAGTCCCTACCTGGGCCCTAAACAAGTCTGGCACGGGCCTAAGCATGTTCCTTCACGGGCCTTAACAAGTCCTTCCCGGGCCCTTTAAAGTGCTTCCCCCGGCCCTTATAAAGTCCTTCCATGGCCTTACACACAAGTTCTTCCAGCTTCCATAGGGTACAATCCTTCCCGAGCGTAACAAGTCCTGCTCCAGCCTTATCAAGTCCCTTCCTCCCGAGGCTTTAAACAAATATTTAAATGTCCCTGCCGACCCTTAAGAAGTCCTGCCCAACCTAAACAATCCTTCCCGGCCTTAACTAGTCATTCCCACGCCAAAACAACGTCCTCCCAGGGCTTTAAGAAGGTCCTTCCCGGCCCTTAGTAATTACTTTCCCCTTCCTGGGCGTTGAAGAGGTCCGTCCGTGCCTTACAATCTTTGCGCGGGCCATAGCAAGTCTTCACGACCGTAACAGGTCCTTTTTGGCCTTAACAATTTCTTCTGGGGCCTTAACTCGTCTTCCCAATCATTTTCTAACGAGACAATCTCAATGACTTGCAATTATAGATCCCCTTGTTTTCCAAGCAATTTCTGCTAAAGGAGTTAAGTTTGTGATTAATCTCTGTTTTCTGAATGAGCTACAGGTTAGTTCTGCTCAGCTCAAAAGAAGACCAACTGCCTTCACTAGAAACACTGTTACGTTGCCTCCTATTTCAATTTTCCTAACAAGACTTCCTCTCTCTTAGCTCTGAGCTAAATAGCCTCCTAACTGAGTAGCTACAGAATAATCACGAACTTACCTTTTTTGCAGACCAAATGTGCGCTTATCATTGATGTTGACTGGTTAGGAAAAAGATTTAGTAAGTAGGCAAAGTACAGTGTTTCTTACATGAAGTCAGTTGGTCTCTTTTAGATCGGATTGAATACCTCCTATCTCATTCAGCAACAGAGAATAATCCACGATCTTAAACCTTCTTAGGTAGCCAGCATGCATAGGAAACACGATGGATCTTATATAGGTTGTCTTGTTAGGAAATGGTTAGAAGGCCAGGTAACAGTGTTTTCTACATGATTTAGTTGGTCTCTCCCTTAGATCGGCTAATACCTCCTCCTCTCATTTAGCAACAGAGATATCACAATCTTAGCTTTTTAGCGGAGAAATGCATTGAAAAAGTGTTTTTATCATTGAGGTTTCTTGGTTAGGAAAATGATTAGGAAGACAATGGGACGTGAGTTTCTACATGAAGTCTCAGAGTTTGGTCTCTTTTAGAACGGATGAATAGCCTCCTAGCTCATTCACAAACCTGAGATTTTCACATCAGCGAAACTTAGCTACTTTAGCAAGAAATCGAATGGCAAACAATGTCCTCCTTAATCATATGAGGTTGTCTGGTTAGGAAAAGATTAGAAGACAAGTAACAGTGTTTCTACATGAGTCAGTTGGTCTCGTTTAAATCTGAATAAAATACCTGCTAGCTCATTCAGCAACTGAGATTTTTCAACGAACTAGCTCCTTAGCAAGAAATGCAATGAAAACAATGTGTCGTCCTTTCATAGATGTTGTCTGCTTAGGAATGAGTTAGGAGGCAAAGCAACATTGTTTTCTACTTAAGTCAATTGGTCTCTTTTTAGACGGAGGCAGAATCCAACCGGCTATCTCATTCAGCAGACTGAGATTTTTACAAAACTGTAGCTCCTTAAGCAAGAAATGCATGGAAAACATTGCTCTTATCAATAAGTTGGTCTTGTTAGGAAAATGAGTTAGGAGGAAAAAAAAAACAGTGTTTCGCGGGGCAGTTCCGATGCCGAGGAGAGAGCGCGTGTTAGAACGGCTCCGTCTCCACTTGTCCTACGCTATATTTTAGGCACCTACCTCGCGATATAGGCAACAGGGAGGAAGACGAACTCCCTGCAGCCTCCCCGGAGCGACCCGTACCCGCAAGTACCCGCCACTAACTAGAGAAACGTGGCGTCTCTCCAAATGGCGCCGCCGCCTCCGAGCTTCCCAGTAGATGACTTCCCTCCCCCCCAAGCTGCAGGCGCTGAGAGCGCATACCGACCCCCACCACCCCGCATCCCTTCCCCACCTGACTATCCGATACTGGAGGCCCACACAGGACTCGGGCGTCCCCCCCAAGCACAGGGGACACTCAGTTCGTGGCCAAGAGGCCTTATTAGGACACCCTGCTGCAGCTTCCACCCGCTGACTCACCCCCCATCAGAGACACAGCATGGGGGCAATGCACATCATAATAATATGGCCCCAGGCCGCAGGTGACCCCTCCAGTTCCGCACAATTAAGGAACCAGGAGTCATACCACCATCTCTCCATAGACCTGCCCCCCCCCACCCGGGCCTGTGGGCCTACTACCCATACAAATATGGGTCCCTCTCTCCTGCCCACCCCTCTCCACCCCCAACCCTGCCCACAGAGAGACTCTGCTTCGCTGGGCCGGAAACACCGGGGATCGACCCTTGATACAGAGGATATGCTCCCACCACACCCCACACCACGGCTCACCATTACGGCCTCATCCCCCATCGTCCCTGGTCTCCCCTTCGTCGGAATGGGTCATATGCACTGAACCTCCGTCTACCCACCCACGGACGATGGACACATGTACACCGACCAACTGCCTCTAAGTTTGGATTTTCAAGCCATGAAATATCAGAGTCAAAGAAACATGTAAATCGCGATAGCCGCGGTACTCAAATATATCAAAGGTGGGCTCCAAAGGGTGGATACTTGGAGGATGACCATGCTGGCACGTAAGGCTATTTAATGGCTCCATACCGTGTGTATCCCAAGAAAGTTATTCAAGACCGTCAATCCCATATAGAGGACTTGATAATAGAGGAGCCGGAAATCTATACTTGTCCGTGTTGGGGTCCCAGAAACACGGTTCCAGAAAATGTGTGTTTGAATCTTGCAGAATATTTTTTAACGCTATCTGGGCAGCCGCCTGATGCCCCTCTCAGATGGACGGGCCATCCGAGCCCTGCGCCCTAATCATCCACCAACCCCCCCAGAGATATAATATGCTGTATCACAGACTTTTTTTACTCATAAGATATAATGGCAAAGGCCACGCATACGGTTCATCAACTCCCATTGAGCTTTCAGATTCACTTTATTCCAAGCCGCTCGTGTCACCCTTCAAATGAGCGTATAGCTTTAACTCCACTACTGTAGCGATTTCTGCACAGAGCTAACATTCCATACCGTTGGGGCTTTCCCTTTTTAACTTCCGGAATTTCCTGCACGTCACTAGACATTTGTCCCACGGTGGACCCCCGCCTATCCCACATTCGACAATTTCGCGGGCTCACCCGTTCTTCTCTCGCTCCAGCAGCGCCGCGCCAGCGCGTCTTACACCTCTCTCCGCTCCCGAGTCCCGACCTCACTTGCTCCCGTGTGCTCGGGGATCCCGCCGCTTAGGGCGCAAGCGCGGCACTTCCAGGCAATTTAAAGGGCCAGCCGCGCCATTATTGGCGCTGGCCAGATTTGCCCAAATGTATATAAAGCCTGGCCTTCTTCCGGGCAAGCCCGCCTGATCTTTTGGGCCTCACAGCCTTAAGACAGCTCTGTTGCTATGTGCCTGCGTTCCAGGTGTATCCTGGCGTTCCAGTGTCCTCCTGCGTGCCAGAACGCCCTCCGTGTTTCCTGTGTTGCCTGAACTACCTCCGTGTTTCCTCCATGTCCAGTGTCCCTCTCGTATGCTAGTCGTGAGTTTCTGTGTTCCCGTACCCTTTGCTTGGATCCCCTGTTGCTGGAAAAAAAAAACCCTGGTTTGATTTCTGACGTTGCATCTCTGCCGCTCCCTGACCCTGTGCCTGGACTGTGACCCGTCGAGCTTGACGGCATGTTTCTGAACCACCCACTTGGCCGCCACTGCAGCAAATCACGCCTGAGGACGACCTGGTGGTACCACGCCGCAGCTTGTCAACCATTGGTGCGGCTGGCTCTGGTTAAAACCGGTAACCACTTAGACTCTGGTCCCAGGGAGTGGGACTTGAGTCAATCGTCCTGCAGTGATCCAAGGCGTATCCATATCCCACAAGCCCTGACAGTAATTTCCGGCCATGGATTCCCGCGAGGTTCCGTCCTCCTACAACCTGACCCTCGCTACTATTGTAGATTCCACCAATTCCCGGCAGATTGCTGCGCATGTGATCCAGCTGGAGCAGGTCACGCATGTTGCAGCAACTGATTGGCCAAGCCAACACCCAAACAGGTTCCGGAAGCTGCTTCTACGACTTCTACAGCTCCGACCCTCTCCCTGCTGTTGACCCCAGGATGCGCTTGTCCATGCCCAGCAAATATTGGTGATCCTAAGATGTGCAGACGTTTTTAACTCATGCTTCCCTGCATATTTGACTTATGCCGACCCCAGTTTTTCGTAACGATCGCGGGATGGCGTTTTTAATCAGCTACCTATTCCTCTGGGAAAGCCCTGCCCTGGGCTACACCCCCGTGGGGAACAGAAGGACCCGGTTACGCTTTCTCCTCTCAAACTTTTGTGTCCCGAATTTAGGCCGTGTTAGGAACCAGCTCGAGACTCCTCGCCGAGTCTGCCTTATGACCTTTGAACTTGCGCCAGGGAAATTCCTCCTTGGAAGTATGACGGTCCAGTTTCCGTACTTTGGCATCCGAACGTGCCTTGAATGACGCTGCCGGAGGGCGCTTGTCTGCCGCTTTCAAGAAGGGTATCGCCTCTCCTGTGCAAGGAACGCTCCTGTCCGCTCGTGATCTGCCGTCTATCCTGAGTGGTCTCTCACCTTGGCCACTCGGATATACGTGCGATTTTAGAGAGCGGCTGAGGAATCACGCTTCAAGCAAACCTCAATTCCGTCCTCGACGCCATTCCCTGCTGGCCCCGTCTTCCAAAGACCACTCCGCCTCAGGCATACTACCCGCGAAGAGCCTATGTAGGTGGACAGAGCTATACTCTCCTCCCCAGAACACATCCGAATGCGCAGGGTAACCCTTTGCCTTTATTGTGCTATCCAGGAGCACTTCATCATCGGGTCCTGTCCAGTGCCGTCCTCAGCGGTCCGAAAGTAAAGCACCAGCACCTAGGGTTCTTGGTGAGAAGCGTCCCAGGTGTCTGCCAAGCTTCTCCACGTCTTTTGATTCTTGTTCTTTCTCACGTTGGGCCGCCATTCCTCAATCCCCGTGTTTCCGCTTGGAAGCCGTTGGGTCATCTCATCCTAAGTGCCAGATCCTGCTCTGACCCGTCCTGTACCCCGCTCCACGCTCTGTTCCTTGCAGTCGGAGTGTTTCACAAGGAGAACTGTCTTTTTAACGTTGCAACCGTCCTCCACGTCCTCTTCCTTTGGATCTTCCGTGCTGCAGCTCCATGCTGCCTGTTCTCAATTGATGACAGGGGAGTCCTCATTGTTGGGTCCTAAGTGCCGGTCCCGCTGTATGGGGGCTTCCCGCCTGTACTGTATTGGTCTCCCTCTGTTAGCTTGTCTAACGAAGCCTTTGGAGGTTTACCCAGTGCTAAACATACTTCTCCTCCTGACGTCTTCTCTACAAAGTAGGCTAGACTATTGCCACCCCCCGCACAACCGACCTACAATTTGCCCTATGAGTTATTGCGTCGCTTCTCCCCCAGATGCCGAGTGCACCACCTCTCCATTCCTGAAGACCACCAGCTATCCAGGATATAAATCCAGGAGAACTTGCAAAGAGGTGTCAACGGAAGCCTCCTGCTCCTGCGGGTGCAGGATCTTCTTTGGTTACTAGAAGGACGGCTCCTTGCGTCTTGTTAGATAATCGGGGAACTTAATAAATCACGGTAAAAACCGCTATAACCTCTGCCACTGATCACAGAACGGTTTGATCGCCTGCGCGGTTCCAATATTTTCTCTAAAGGTTGGATCTTCGCGGGGCCTACAAACCTTATTCTGATCCGCAAGGGAGACAAAATGGAATACCAGCATGTATAACACCCGAGATGGCACTTGAATACTTTTATCCGTTTGGATTATACAATGCCTCCAGCTGGCTTCCAGGAGTTTGTCAATGACATCTTTCAGGACCTTCTGTATACGTGTGTAGTGGTCTACCTTGATGACATCTTGGTGTTCTCTCCAATCTCAGACCATCAATCTCAAGTACAAGCAAGTCCTAGGCCGCCTTCGAGCCAATAGTCTCTACGCCAAGCTCGAAGAAATGTCTCTTCCATCAACGGAGTCTACCTTTTCTTGTTACAATCAAGCTCCGACAGAGGTCTCAAATGGATCCTCACCAAGCAGTCGGCCCTTCTTCAGTGCCACGTCCAGAGGGTCTCGCGCCGATTCGGATATTCCGGGCTTCGCAAACTACAACCGTCAGTTCATTCCCATTTCTCTACTCTTGTTCTCCCATCGTGGCACTCACCAAGGAAGGGGCGCTAAATCCAACGCTTTGCCTCCAGCAACAGAAGAGGCCTTTGCAAATTAAGTCCGCCTGTGCTAAAGCTCCGATCCTGTCTAGACCGATACTGAGAAGCCTTTTAATTTGAGGTGGAACCATCTTCTGTCGGTGCAGGGCTGGCTTACCCCAGAAGGGACCCAGGGGCCGAACGCTACGTGCGATTTCTTCTTTTTCTAAAAACTTTGTTTCCTCAAGAAGAACAACTCTATTGGTTCAAGGAACTTTTGGCAATCAAACTTGCCCTGCAGAATGGCGTCACATCCTTTTGGAGGGTGCTTCGCTATCCGTCCTGGTGTTTAGCACGGATCATAAGACCTTTCGTACCTCCAGACAGCCCAACTTATGAATGCCCAGAAAGCCCTTAGGTCACTATTCCTTCGCCCCTTCATTGAGTTATCCACTCCGACCACAGAGAATAATATCAAGGCTGATGCCCTTTCCGTGCCTCAGATGTTGTTGGAGAAGAGCCGTTTCCTCAGTATATCATCTCTCGGAACAGTTGGTTGCAGGCCGCTCCGTGTGATCTTCAGCAGCTTCCCCCTGGCAAGACGTTGTCCGACCTGCTCTGCGGAAGAGGCTTTTGTTTGGGGACATTCATCCCGCCTGTCTGGCACCCTGGGGTGGACGCTCCGTGCCCTCTCTTCCGCCGCTAACTACTGGTGCCTGACTTGGTCAAAGATGTCGAGACATTTGTGAGATCCTGCACCTCCTGTGGCATGAAATAGCCTTCCTTCGTCTAAAACCGAACCGCTGGTCTCTTACGTTCCGTTGCGCTACCCATCGCCTGGTGTTCACACTTGGCCTATGGACTTTGTCCGATCTTCCTCTCTTCGGGCAATACTGTCATCTGGTGGGTGACAGACCGGTTTTCGAAGATGTCTCATATTTCGTTCCTCTTCCAGGTCTACTGTCTGTCCAACCACGGCTTGGTGCCAGTCTCTCTTCCAAAATATACTCCGGCTACAGGCTTCCTCTCACATTGTCTCTGATCATGGAAGTTCAATTTGTCCTCCCCGCTCTGGCGCTCACTCTGCAGCCACGCAGATGAGTTGGACTTTTCTTCAGCCCACCACCCTCATGTCCATGGTCAAGTGGAGAGAATCAACCAGAGTCTGGGCTGCTATCTGCGTCATTTTTGTCGCGCCCCGTCAGACTACTGGTACACTTTGGTTGTCCCTGGGCAGGTTCTCCTACAACCTCTGGGATTCCTGATCTGCTGGTGCTGCCTCCATTCTATGTTTTCTATGGAAGAATTCCACGTCCACCACTCCCTCTCTCATTTCCTCGGATGTTCTGCGGTGGAAGAATTTGGTGCAGACCTCACTCTGTATGAGACAGACCTTTATCTCTAGCTTTCTGGTCGTCTGGCTTGCACTAAAATCCATGCCCGACCAGAAACGCATACCATCCTCGCGCGTCTTCTCTCCGGGACAATGTCTGGTTATCTTCCAGGAACATCGGCTGAAATACCTGGGTACAAGCTTTGGTCCTCGTTTTTTGGGTCCTTTCGAGGTCCTGACCCGTATCATCCTGTATCCTGCAAGTTGCGCCTTCCCCCCACTAGGCGCATATTCCCGAAACTCCTTCCATGTCTCCCTGCTCAAGCCTGTCATCCTGAACCGCTTCTCCCTGCAATTACCTCCTCCTACACTGTGGCTGACTCACCGCACCTATGAGGTAAAAGACAATCCTGATATGAAGACCGTAGGTCGGAGCGGTTCTTTCTTCTTAGTCGACTGAAAGGGGGTTCGGTCCAGAGAGAGGTCTTGGGAGCCGGAGGACAATAATTCGGGACACGTGATCTTCTGCAGAGATTTCTTCACCCAGACATCCCGAGTCCCGGCCTCGCTCCGTTGCGCGCGGTCCCGCGCCTAGGGCGCGCTTGGCACTTCCAGGAAATTTACATGCCACGCGCCATTAATTGGCGCTGGCCATATTACCCAACTTACATAGCCTGCTCTTCCTGCAAGCCCTGCCGGATCTTTGGGCCTCACATCCTTAGAGAAAGCTCTGTTTGCGATTTGCCTGCGTTCCATTGTATCCCGGTTTCCGTGCTCCTGCGTGCCTGACTCCCTCCGTGTTCCTGGTGTTGCCTGACTACCTCCGTGGTTCCCCGTGTACCAGTGTCCCCCGAATTGCTGTCCGTGAGTCTGGTTCCCGTACCCTTCTGCTTGTAATCTCCTTTTGCTCAACACCCTGTTGGATTCTGGCGTTGCATCTCTGCCGCCTGCCTGAACCCTGTGCTGGACTGTGACCCTCGAGCTTGACGCTGTTTCTGTACCTACCTTGGCCCCACTGCAGACAAGTCACGCCTTAGGAACGATCTGGTGGTACACCCGCAGCTTGTCTAACCCGCTTTGCGGTGGGCTCTGGTGAAAACTCATTCCTGCCACCAAAAACACGTCCTTACCGTGCTTTAAAGAGGTCATTCCTGGGCCCTAGTAAGGACTTCCCTGGCCTATCAAGTCCTTCTGCCCAGGCCTTAAAAGTCTTTTGCGAGGGCAATAGCAAGTCCTTCACGGACCTTAACAAGTCCTTAGGCCTAACCACAGTTTCTTCTGGGGCCTTAGAAAAGGACATTCAGATCCTTAACAGGTTCTGCCCGGGCATTATCAAGTCCTTCCCGGGCCATTAAAACATGTTTTGCACGGGCCTAAAATGTTCTTCACTGGACTTAAAACAAGTCCTGCACGGGCCTTAATAAGTCTGCACGGGCCTTAACAAGTCCGAACCGCCGAACTCTATTAAGTTTCTTTGCAGGACTAACAGAGTCCTCCATGGCCTGTTAACTTCTTAACAAGTTCTTCCAGGGCCAGAACAAGTCCTTCCCGAGCCTTAAGAGTCCTTCCTGGCACGTAACATGTTCCTGCCCGGGCCTTAACACGTTGTTGCTCTCGGGCCTTCCTTAATAAAAAAGCACACAAAAAAACAAAAAAAAAAAAAAAAATTTTTTCCTAGCGGCTTAAAAGTCCTTTCCGCGTCCTGAACAAGTCTGCCCGGGCATTAACACCTCGTTCCTGGCCTATCAGTCTGACTAGGGCCTAACAGTTCGAGCGGGCTTTAACATTGTCCTCAAGGGGCTTAATAAGTCCTGCCAGGGTTAAAAAAGGCGGCCCGGGTCTAAAAAAAAGGCTGCCTGGGCCTTATAAGTTGCGTCCATGCCTTAAACAGGTCCTCAAGGGGCCTTAGTAATTCCTTCACGGGACTATAAGGCCTTCCCGGGCTTCTTAACAAAGTTCGTGCAGGGCCTTACACAATTCTTTCCCGGAGGCCTTAAAAAGTCTCTGCCCGGGCCGAAACAAGTTCTGCAAAGGCCTATCGAATCCTGCCAGTACCTAACAAGTCCTTCACTTTACAAGCCCGCCCACATCCTTAACAGGCCTTCCTGGGCCTTAACAGTCTTGCACGGGCCCTTAACATGTTCTTCACTGGACTTAACAAGTCCTGAACGGCCTTAATAAGTCTTGAAAGGGCCTCTTAACAAGTCCGAACAAACTATATAAGTTCTTGGCAGGCCCTTAACAAAAGTCCTTCCATGGCTCCTTAAAAGTTTTTCTTCTTTCAAGTGCTTACCATGCCTTAACAGGTCCTTCAGGGCCTGTAGTAATTCCTTCTACCGGGCCTTAATAAGTCCTTACCCGGGTGGGCCGTAACAAGTTCTGCACTGGGCTTAACAAATTCTTTCCCGCCGGACCGTAACAAGTCCTGCCCGGGCGAAACAAGTTTGCCAAGGCCTCATCGAATCCTTCACTGGACTTAACAAGTCCTACCTGAACTTAAAAAATCTTGCCATAGTACTACCCGAGCTTTATCAAGTCCTCGGGGCCTTAAACAAGTCTTCCATGGCTTAACATGTCCTGCCCTGGCCTACACACAACTCCTGCCCGGCTACTCACAAGTCCTTCCCGGGCTGTTAACAGGTCCCTTATAGGCCGTTTCATGTCCTTAACGGCCTTAACAAGTCCGCCTGACCTTTAACGTCCTGCTGGGCCTTAAACACGTCATGCTTCTGCCTTAACAAGTCCTTGCATGGCCTTTTACAAGTTCTTCAGGACCGTAACATGTCCTTCTCCAGGCCTTCTTAACAAGTCCTTCCTGGGTCTTAGTTGTTCTCCAGGGTCTCAACAAGTCTTGCCGTGGCCTTAATAAGGTTCCTGCTCAGGCTTTAACAAATCCGGCCCGGTCCGAAGCAAGTCCTTGCCAGGCCTCCTCGAATCCTGCCTAGTACCGTAAAGTAACTTTCAGCGCCTAACAAAGACCTTCCACATCCTTAACAGTATCTTCCTGGGCTTAACATGTCTTGCAAGGGCCCTTAACATGTCCTTCACTGGATTAACAAGTCCTGCTTATGGGTACCTGTGGTCGATTTTCCTTTTTCATCCCATTGATTCCTTGCTTCTACACTTTTGTCTGTGAACTTAAAAAATTGCACGGGTCTGAACAAAGTCCTACCCAGAGCTTTACAAGTCCGTTCGTGGGCCTTAACAAGTCCGTCCATGGCCTTAACATGTCCTGCCCTGGCCATTAACAAACTCCTGCCAGGTACCACAAGTCCTTCCCGGGCCTATAAAATGTCCCTTATGGGCCTTTTCTGTCCTTCACGGGCCCTTAACAATCCTTGCTTAACCTGAGAACGTTCCTGCTGGGCCTAAACAAGTCAGGCTGTCGCCTTAACAAGTTCCTTGCCATGGCCGTGACAAGTTCTTCCAGGACAGTTAACATGTCCTTCCAAGGCCTTAACAAGTCCTTCTCTGGACGTCTTAACATGTCCTGTCGGGCCTTTACACGACCTGATTGGGCCTTAACAAGTCCTACCCGGTCCTTAAACAAAAGTCCTGCCCGGGCATTAACACGTCCCTTCCTGGGCCTTATCAGTCCTGCCAGGCCTTAATAAGTCCATGCTTGGGCCTCTTAACAAGGTGTTGGCTAGCCTTTTACAAGAAGTTAGGGGGCGTGTGTTTAAATGGCATCTTAACATGTCCTGCCCCAGCCTTAATGAGGCTTTCCTGGGCATTAACAAGTCCTGAAGGGCCGAAAAACAAGTCCTGCCAAGGTAGGATGACTCCTGCCAGTACCTTAAAAAGAACTTCCGGATCCTAAACAGGTCCTTCCTGGGCCTTAACATGTCTGCCACGGGCATTCCCTTAAATGTCCTTCACTGGAACCTTAACAAGTCATGCCCACCGCGTAACAAGTCTTGCAGGGTCTTAACAAGTCCTACCAAGCTTTATCAAGTCCTTCGCCGCGGGCCTTTAACAAGTCATTCCATGGCCTTAACAATTCTTAGAGGGCCGTAAGATGTCCTCCAAGGCCTTAACAAGCGTGCTTGGCCTTAAAAGTGCCGTCTGGGCCGTATCCAGTCATTCCCGTGCCTTCTGAACCAGGGGTCCTTAGTACCCTTCACGGGCCTAACAAGTTTCTGCCTGGGCCTGATCAAGGTCAAGTCCTGGACCCGGCCTTATCAAATCCTTCCAGGGCTCTGAACATGTCATGATTCCTGGGCCTTAACACTCCTGCCAGGCTTTTCACAAGGCTTCCCGGGCCTTAAACAAAGTATTGTCTTAACTTTAAAAAGTCCTGCTCGGGCCTTAAAACAAGTCTTGCCCCGGTCTTAACCAAAGTCCTGCCCGGGCCGTAACGAACCCTTCATGGGCCGTAACAGTCCTGGCAAGGCCTTTTCCAATTCTGCCATTGCCTTTACAAGTCCTGCTCAGCCTTACCAAGTCCTGGTCGCGTCCTTAGCAAGTCTACTGGGCCTAAACAAGTTTGGCACGGGGCTTCTTGGCATGTCCTTCACGGGGGCCGTAACAAGTTCTTCCCGGGGCCTTTTATAACAAGTCATCCGGGCCTTAATAAGTCTTGCCATGGCCCCTAACAAGTTCTTCCCAGGCCCTTATAATGTTACTTCCAGAGCTAACAACAAGTCCTTCCCGATGCTTAAAAACGTCCTGCCCAGTCTAACAAGTCCTTAACCAGGCGTTAGCAAAATATTAAATGTCCGGCACGAGGCTTAACAAGTCCTGGCCGGGCCTTAACCAGTCCTGCACGGCCTTAACAAGTGCTGCCCTGGGCCTATCACTTCCTTGCCGGGCCTTAAAAGTGCCGCCTGGGCCTATCAAGTTCATCCCATGCCTTAACAGGTCCTTAGTTAATCCTTCCTGGGCTTAGTAAGTCCTACCCGGGCACTTAACAAGTTCTGCCTGGGCCTGATCAGTCAAGTCCTGCCCCAGCTTAATCAAGTCAATCCAGGGCCTTAACAGTCCTGCTGGCTTAACAACTCCTGACTGTTTTCACAATTCCTTCCGGGGCCTTGGCTTAACAAGTTCTGCCCTTAACTATAAAAAGTCTGCTTGGGCCTAACAAGTCCTGCCCTTTCTTAATAGGTCCTGCCCGGGCATTAACGAACCCCTTTGCCGGGTTTAACAAGTCCTGGCAAGGACTTTTTTGAATCCTGCCAGTGCTCTTAACAAGTCCTGCCTCAGCCTGACCAAGTCATGCCCTGAGACTAGAAAGTCCTACCCGGGCCTAAACAAGTCTTGCACGGGGATTAGCCTGTCCTTAACGGGCTTAACAAGTTTTCCCATGCCTTATAAAAAGTCAGTCCCCAGCCTAACAAGTCCTTAACCAGGCTTTAACAAAATTTTGAAATGTCGTTCCCGGGGCCTAACAAGTCTTGCCTGGACTTACAAATCCGTTTCCCGGGCCTTAAACTAGTCATTCCTGCACCAAAACACGTCCTTCCGTGCTTAAGAGGTCCTTCCTGGGCCTTAGTAAGTAACTTCCCGGCTTATTCAAGTTCCTGCCCAGCCTTACAAGGTCTGTGCGAGGTGCAATAGCAAGTCCTTCACGGCGCTAACAAGTCCGTCTCGGGCCTTACTTAACAAGTTCTTCCTGGGCCTTAAAAAAGACCTTCCAGATCCTTAACAGGTCCTGCCCGGGCATTATCAAGTCCTTCCAGTGGCCTTAAATGTTTTGCAGGGCATTAACATGTTCTTCATGGACTTAACAAACGTCCTGCACGGGCCATTAATAAGTCTGCACGGGCCTTAACAAGTACGAAACCGAATCTATTAAGTTCTTTGCAGGCCTTAACAAGTCCTCAATGGCCTTAACAAGTCTTCCAGGGCCATAACATGTCCTTCCCGAGCTAAGAAGTCCTTATCTGGCCTAACATGTTATGCCGGGCCTTAAACACGTTTTGATCGGGCCTTAAAAATTTTTTCCTAGGCCTTAACAAGTCCTTCCGGTTATAACAAGTCCTGCACGGGCATTAACACGTCTTCCTGGGCCGTATCATGTCCTGACTAGGGCCCCTAACAAGTTTCCGCCGGGCTTAACCTGGTCCTGCAGGGCTTTAATAAGTCCTGCCGGGTTTAAACAAGTCCTCTGCCGGGTCTAAAACAAGGCTGCGAGGCCTTATCAAGTGCTTCCCATGCTTAACAGGTCCTTCAAGGGGGCATTAGAATCCTTCCCGGGGCTGATAAGTTCTTCCCGGGCCGGAACAAGTTCTGGCCGGGCCCTAACAATTCTTTCCCGGGCCTTAACAAGTCCTGCCCGGGCCGAAACAAAGTTCTGCCAAGGCTCATCGTAATTCCTGCCAGTACCTTAACAAGTCCGTCACTTACAAGACCTTCCACATCCTTAACAGGTCCTTCCCTGGGCGCTTAACATGTGCTTGCACGGGCCTTAACATTTCTTCACTGGACTTAACAAGTCCTGCACGGGCATTAAATAAGTCTTGCACGGGGCTTAACAATGTGCGAACAAAACTCTATAAGTTCTTGGCAGGCCTTAACAACGTCCTTCCAGGGCTGTCTCTTCTTCTTAAACAAGTCTTCTTCTACAAGTGCTTCCCATGCCTTAATCAGGTCGTTCAAGGCCTTAGTAATTCCTTTCCTGGGCCTAATAAGTACTTCCCGCGGCCTCTTAACAAGTTATGCTGGGCCTTAACAAATCTTTCCCGGGCCGTAACAAGGCCTGCCCGGGCCCGACACAGTATCTGCAAAGGCCTCATAGAATGCATTCACTGGACTTAACCAAGTCATTACCTGAACTTAAAAATCTTGCCAAGTCCTACCAGAGCTTTATGACAAGTCCTTCGTGGGCCTTAACAATTCTTCCATGCATTAACAGTAACTGCAATGGCCGGAAACAACCCTGCCAGGCTACTCACAGTCCTTCCCGGGCTTGAACATGTCCTTATGGCCTTTTCACGTCACTTCACGGGCCTTACCGTCTTAACAAGTCCGGCCTTAACCTTTTATAACGTCCTTGCTTGGGCCTTAACAAGTCCGGCTTCTGCCCTTAACAGTCCTTCCATGGCCTTTACCAAGTTCTTCCAGACCGTTAACATGTCTTCCCAAGGCCTTAACAAGTTCTTCCTGGGTCTAGTTGTTCTTCCAGGGTCTCTAACAAGTCTGCCTTGGCCTGAATGAAGTCCTGGCTCAGGCTTAACAAAATCCGGCCCGGTCGAAAGGCAAGTCCTGCCAGGGCCTCATCGAATCCTGCCAGTACTCTTAATAAGTCCTTCACGCGCCATTAACAAGACCTGCCACTCCGTAACAGGTCCTACTGGGCGCATTTAACATGTCTTGCACGGGCTTCTATAAACTGCCTGTAAACTGGATCTTTAACAAGTCCTGCTGAACTTAAAAAATCTTGCACGGGTCTTAAAAAGTCCTACCCGAGTCGTGATCAAGTCCTTCGGGGGCCTTAACAAGTCCTTCCATGGCCCTGAACAGTTCTGCACATGCCTTAACACAATCATGCAGGCTACTCACAAGTCCTTCCGGGCCTTAACATGTCCTTAGGGCCTTTTTCATGTCCTTCACGGGCGCTTAACAAGTCATGCCTTAACCTTTATAACGTACTGCTTGCGGCCTAACAAGTCTGCTTCTGCCCTTAACAGTCCTTCCATGGCCTACAAGTTCTTCCAGGACCGTAACATGTCCTTCCAAGGCCTAACAAGTCCTTCTCTGGCATTAAACATGTCCTGCCGGGCCTTGACATCATGATCTGGGCCTTAACAAGTCCTACCCGGTCATTCTGAACAAGTCTTGCCAGGGCATTTTTAACACGTCCTCCGGGCCTTATCAAGTCTGCCCAGGCCTTAATAAGTCCTGCTGGGCCTTAACAAGTGTTTTATAGGCCTGTACAAGAATTAGGGGCTTTTAAATGGCCTAACATGTCCCTGCCCAGCCTTAATGAGCTTTCCTGGAATTACAAGTCCTGCCCGGGGCCGAAAACCAAGTCCTTGCCAAGGTCTGATCGGACTCCTATGCCAGTACCTAACAAGAACTTACAGATCCTAAAAGGTCCTTCCTGGGCCTTAAACTGTCTTGCACGGGCATTCGTCCTTTCTTAACATGTCTTCACTGGACTAACAAGTCCTGCCCAACCTAACCTGAAACAAGTCTTGCACGGGTCTAACCCCAAGTCCTACCCAAGCTTTATCCAAGTCCTCGCGCGGGGGCCTTAACAAGTCACTTCCATGGCCCTTAACAAGTTCTTCGAGAGGCCGTTAATATGTCCCTTCCCAGGCCTTAACACGTCGTGCTTGGGCCTTAACAAGTGCCGCCTGGGCCTTATCAAGTCCTTCCCGTGCCTTAACAGGTCCTTAGTAATTCCTTCCCGGGCCTTAACAAGTTCTGCCTGGGCCTTATCAAGTCAAGTCCTGCCCCGGCCTTATCAACTCCTTCCAGGGCCTTAACATGTCCTGTCCTGGGCTTAACAACTCCTGCCAGGCTTTTCACAAGTCCTTCCCGGGCCTTAACAAGTTTTGTCTTAACTTTAAAAAGTCCTGCTCGGGCCTAAACAAGTCTTGCCCCTGTCTTAACAAGTCCTGCCCGGGCCTTAACGAACCCTTCATGGGCCTTAACAAGTCCTGGCAAGGCCTTTTCCAATTCTGCCATTGCCTTTACAAGTCCTGCTCAGCCTTACCAAGTCCTGGTCGCGCCTTAGCAAGTCCTACCTGGGCCTAAACAAGTCTTGCACGGGGCTTTGCATGTCCTTCACGGGCCTTAACAAGTTCTTCCCGGGCCTTATAACAAGTCATTCCCGGGCCTTAATAAGTCTTGCACAGGCCCTAACAAGTCCTTCCCAGGCCTTATAATGTACTTCCAGAGCTAAACAAGTCCTTCCCGAGCCTTAACACGTCCTGCTCCAGTCTAACAAGTCCTTAACCAGGCTTTAGCAAATATTTAAATGTCCTGCCCGGGCCTTAACAAGTCCTGGCCGGGCCTTAACCAGTCCTGCACGGGCCTTAACAAGTGCTGCCTGGGCCTTACATTCCTTGCCGGGCCTTAACAAGTGCCGCCTGGGCTCTATCAAGTCCTTCCCATGCCTTAAACAGTCCTTAGTAATTCCTTCCTGGGCCTTAGTAAGTCCTACCCGGGCCTTAACAAGTTCTGCCTGGGCCTTATCGGTCAGTCCTGCCCCAGCCTTATCAACATCCTCCAGGCCTTAAACATGTCCTGCCCTGGCCTTAACAACTCCTGCCGGTTTTTCACAATTCCTTCCGGGCCTTAACAATTCTGCCTTACATATAAAAGTCCTGCTTGGGCCTAACAAGTCCTGCCCCTTTCTTAATAGGTCCTGCCCGGGCCTTAACGAACCCTTCCTGGGTTTTAACAAGTCCTGGCAAGCCTTTTTTGAATCCTGCCAGTGCCTTAACAAGTCCTGCTCACTGACCAGTCCGCCCGCGCCTTAGCAGTCCTACCCGGGCCTAAACAAGTCTTGCACGGGGCTTAGCATGTCCTTCACGGCCTTACAAGTTCTTCCCAGGCCTTATACAAGTCATTCCCACCTAACAGTCCCTTACCAGGCTTTAACAAATATTAAATGTCTTTCCC